>APFE030412554.1:138836-159494 GCA_000404065.3 Pinus taeda
TCAAACTCTCTAAAATTGAAAAACGCCGAGTTTCTCCTATACTGGACTCGTTAAAATTTCACAGTAAAGGACCTGTTCTATTACAAACGGGAATGGACCACTCCTTAGGGTTCGAATCAAAACTAAGTTGGACTCATCCGAAGGATGAGCTTATAATCAAGCATATGTTATCCTCCTCAAGCTTGTAAAAAATAAAGAGGTACTTGCCAGAAATGGTGGGGAAAAGAGAGAAGAATGAGCCTATTTGTTATCCTTTTGTCTCAGAAAAAACCTTATTACCACTCTTGAACACGACACTTTTCATTCACCTGGGTTGGGAAATCCTTTGCCTCACAGTTGGTCAAACCACATTGAAATTCTTCAGCCGGGTTCCGGGTATTAACTTTGAGTCATTCATCACCAAACCATCTGTTGTGTCGTTATGTGTTCAAGAGGTCTACAAACAAAACGTTCAACTGCAAAATACCTATCATCCATCTTTATCATCCTTGAGTCAGTCCTTACAACAACATTTCTTCAACTTGACTATGATTTCGTGTTGTGGGCTTGCCTGTGACGAGTCTCTTTCTATCGACATCAACACATTATGTAGAAAGAGTGACTTAGAAATCGTCAGTACCTTGAAGTCTGCATGCATCAATGGCAGGTTTCTCGCCTTTGACGTCAGTTTACATCATTGACTTTCGATCGAAGGACTCCGTGAAATGTTCAACATCAACTCATTCATTCACATCTCATGGATTGTACTGGGTACTTTGAGAACCATTGACATCACTGGGGTGGTCTCTCTCACACTTGTTAACAGTTTAAATCATTGACTGGTAATCAAGTGGTTTCTACCATGTTCGACATCGACTCATTTATTCACATGGCTAGAATCGTACCAATTCGGGAAGTAGAGATGAAGACCTGGATCTAGTTTCCACCATCCAGGCTGTGAGGAGTTTTGTATTCATTATATTGTAGACCAATCATAAACAGATGGCTGCGTCCATACTGTGTCTACACGAGTCTATGATTATGATGTACTACGAAATCATTCCTGTATCAGAGTAGTAGTTAGTCTGTTAGTTAAAGTTTTTTTATCTGAGTATGGGAATGCCTACCTCAGCGATGATATAATCTTATACATGTATTTTGTGTTGAAAATTGCAGGTTCTGACTGGGCTCTCCACAAGATAATCCTTGAAATGATAAAGTACTTCACCCTTCCTAGATGATATAAAACCCTAATCTATTACACGCTTCGCACTTTAGGGGGCAATCTGTTACACTAAAAATTTTCACCATGACTATTTGTAGTTAGTATGGCTCCATCAACAGTCATACTATCCTCCTTGGCAAGCCTCATACCTCTGCTCTCCATGTCAAACTTCAAGAAAGAGAGAAAGTCATTAAAAACATATTTATCTCTGGGTACGCAGTTTCTCTCTACCTTGCCTGCGTGTACGCATCCCAAGCTCATTGTACCTGTGTACTTGTACGCTATGTATGTCAAGGGGTGGGTGCGTACTCCTGTAAAGGTCAAAAGGCACGAGTTTCATCTTAAAAAAGTTACTTGTGGTCATTCTAGAGCATTCTAGAAGCTTGTTTGACATGTATTGAGCGCCTCCAGATGGTTTATGTATCCCTATGAAAGAGGAACTTATCCCATCAAGAGAGGAGCTACCCCATCCAAAAGAGGGGCTTATCCCATTGATGTTGGACCTGATTAACTTCCTCTAAAGCATTATAAATACAGGCATTGGGCCAGAGGAGGGGAGGTTGAAAGCTGAACATTCCAAAGGGTAGATGCTGCTGGAATTAGGACTTCCTTGTAGAAGCTTGTGAGGAGAGATTACCATCCTTTCTTGTTTCATTTGGAAGTGGGTGAGCTTATCAAAGTAAAGGAACACTCTTGCTGGACCCTGGGAGGAACTTGCACAACACCAAGGCTCAGGTTGTAATGGTTTCTTTTGTTTCCTATTAATACAAATAAGTCCATTCTTCTCAACAATTTGTTATTAATGAGTTGTTTCAATACTCCTTGGTCTGTATGTTGAATATGTTTTATTTTATGAGATATTCAGGTGCTATTTAATCGTTTGATTGTTAATGAATGTAGGTTTCGAAGTGAAGGAGGAGCTCATCCAGATCGACGAGGCTGGACTACTACAACAGCGTTGAACTACAGGTAGGATCTAAACACTTGATTTCTTGTATGGTAAATGCATGTTTAGAGAAGGATTGTTCTTAATTGTCTTGTTTGTCACTAGAAAGCCTTAAGCTTCTAGGGAGGTTGTTTTTGTCCGCAAGATTAACTCTTTCCGCATGACAGTGCTTCTGCACTGTTTTGGGTGATAGTTGATCGAGTCAATTGTGTGGTGATGGTCTTGTTGTCATAGGAGAATATGGTCATCAAAAATTGAGCAAAGTGACTAAGTGTGTGAACGAATGAAAGATGCATACACTATCTTTCAAACACACACTTATAGTACTTGATGACGAGACAAATCAAACCATCTAGACACTCATGCTCAACATGACTGACTGACGGTGTGAGTGACAAGCGTGAAATTTGTGATTGATCGTTGGTTGACCATGACAACTCTTGTGCGACAATGTATGTGACTCCATGTGTGATTGTGATGGATGTTTACATAGCGAACACAAAATGTACACATGAAGCAAATACCTTGAGTATGACCAGAACATGGTCGCAAGCATGACATTGACATCTACATGAAAAATCTATCGATGGAATTATCAACCAAGGTGGGTGTGAGGACTTGCAGAAGATCACAGAGTGAACTAGAGTGCTTGCAGTCATCAGGTAAACCTCTCAAAGGAGGCTCCAAAATTGGATGTAGGAAAAAATTTCGGAGCGTGGTTGTAGCTGCTACAACAAATTTTCAAGTTACCAAAATTCATCATTATGTAGCTATGTAAGCTTTTCCTTCTTTGATTTGCAAGGTATTGAAAGTCTGCATTCTACAACTTTGAAAGTTCTGATTCTGTAGCTACTGAAAGTTCTCTTTTTGTGATCTACGAGCTATCAAAGCTAATCATTTTAAAACTACTGAAATTTGTTTTTTTGTGGTATGTGAACTACCAAAAGTTGTCTTTCTGTGATATTGGAGCTACATAAATTTGTGATTCTACAACTACCAAAAGTTGTCTTTCTATTTTTTGTGAGGTATCAAAAGTTGTCATTTTGTAGCTACCAAAAGTCCTAAATTCAGATCTACCAAAAGTTGTTTTTTTGTGATCTGCGAGTTATAGAAAGTCGTCATTCTGCAACTACTAAAAGTTGTGTTTCTATGATCTACGAGATACTGAAAGTAGAGATTTTGCAGCTACCAAAATTTTTATTTCAGGTGTGATCTATGAGCTGTCGAAAGTTGTCATTTTGCATCTACTACACCGTGTATTTCTATGATCTACAAGCTATTAACAGTGATCATTCTTCAACTGTCAAAATTTGTGATTCTATAGCTACCGAAAGTTGTCTTTCTTTAACATCCTTGGTGAAAATTCCATGTAATAAGTAAATAAAGGCAAAAATAAGATCACAGGTAAGGGACACATATTCAAAACAACATTTTTGGCACATCTATTTATGAAAATAATGGAAATTAGGAGAGAAAGGAGGTGAAATATCACATGTTTCATGTGAGGAGGAAATTGAAGGAAAATAATTGAAAATGAAGAAATTAGAGGTCTCATTAATAAAAAGGCTTATGAGGATCAGTTGGCAAGATCTTAGCCAGTGTAAGCTCTTCGTGAGTTCAAATTGGAGCTCTCTCATTATTCTCTCTCTCTCTCTCTCTCTCTCTCTCTTAGTCACTTAGAGTTTTCTTGGAGCACTCCAGCTGTGGATGAAGAAAGGAAAATCCAGCAAGGGAAAGGAAAAGGAAAACAAGGACCAAGGAAGGAAAAACAAGATGAGGCAAATTCAGCAGGAATACTTGTAGGTAACCTTTTGCATGTGTGATTTCCTAGCTGGTTTGGACATGCATAGTTTTTAATGATGATGAATGGTTCTCTTGTTATGGGTGGCATGATTTTACTGGATTATGAAAGTGGTTTTCATCCTAGCCTTGCCTTGTTCTAGATTCCATGGTGTTTTGGGATGTTTATCTTGGTTTTTGAGTTTTGGTTTGCCACATGGATTTCAGAATTTAGGGCAGAGGTGGGCTCAAGTTCAATTCCCAAATGTGTAGGAATCCCTTGAATGGATTTCTTAGAATACATAGTAAATCGTGAGGGAGAAGTAATGGTTTAGGGCTTACTAATCCAAGTTTGGATTGCGGTAAAGCTTGAGAGATTGGTCTTGGTTTAGTGCCTAGTGATCCAGTTTGGATTGGGGAAAATCCTAAGAGACACAGAGATGGAAAATTCCTCAAAGATAGTGATGGATTCCAACTAGAATTCAAAGTTCAGTTTGGTTATGATTGGGGCACCAGTTTTGGTGTGATCACAGTTTGGTGAGGGTGGAGGTGGTTTAACCTCTGGATTCCCTTGGTTTTTCTTGGATTGGTTGTTTTATGAGATCCCACATTAATGCTTAGAATATGACCTGGGGGTGACTGGTTGAAAGAGAGATTTGGTTCAGCCATGTCTATGGTGGGGTCATACATGGAAGTCTTGACCCTGGTCAGATTTTCCTATGAATAATGAAGGCTAAGTTCTCTTACTTTTTCACTAATTTATATGTGAATTTAATGGTGTTCATACCTCTGATATTTATATTATTTTATATTGGTTATAAGCATGGTTGAATGATTGGTTTATGTCATGGTCAATTCATGTATTTACTTGTAACTATTAAATGAATGGATGCAAGACCTGATTGATGATGTAATATTTCAATTGATAAGGCGACAATCATTCTAGTTATGATTCATAAGTTTTATCTATGCTTTATATTGTATCCTAGACCTATAGGTTTCATCGATGCCAAGTGCTTGATAGAATGTTAGTCCCAATTAGGGATTATCAAGCCTAGTCCTGAGGTATATTTTTGATTTATCAACATTGTTATCATGTTTTTTTATGGATTTTTAAGGTTGTGGCAAGTTCTGAGCAAAGGCTAGAATTCTAGGCTAGAAAAGTGGATCAAATCTCAGGGTTGCTCACATAGGTTTGCTAAGCAAATTCCACAATCACTGGCACATAGGCCTATGAGAGCGAATTTGACTTATTGGTAGTTGTCATGCCTATGCATGGGAAAAATCTAGGTTGAAAGGATTAAATCAGTAGTGGGACTTACAGACAAGTTGTCTTAGTAGTTGACATGTTTGTTGGGGGTGTAATTGCTGATTTGGATGTTTTGTTTGATGAGTTCTATTGGTTCCATTTTCTTAAGGTTACCAAGGATATTGAATCCCTTATAGTAACCTATCTCATCACATGGTTTCCATACCAGTTGGTTGCTTGGGTGGACCTGGTATGAGGGGGTGTTACAGAGTGGTATCTAGGTGTGGTTGCGCTCGCCTTGGGTGAATGTGTTGGTCATGCATGCAAGTTGCATGTATGTCTCTGACAATTTCATTCCATGTTCTTGTTGCATTGCATAATGGTTGATCATGGTTGTAGTAAGGTTGTCATGAGGAACTTGATGTTTATTTTGTGTAATTCTTCGTCAAAATTATATAACTGGTTACATGATTATATGAAACTTGATTACATATTTAGGTTTAATTCTTGGTTGTTTGATTACATGTATCAGTCTTGTACTTTAGTTACAAGAATTGATCACTTATGCTCCAGTACATGCACTCATATGTATCTATAGTTAATTAGGAATTTCTTATGCATGTGGATGGTTGCATGTGGCAATGTGTACAATGGAGTAGTGGTTGTCATCATGCATGAGGTCATGGTTTGTGTGGCTGATATGGTCATGCATTGATGACTGGACTCTACCCAGAATGATATGTATATGGTTTGGTAGTCATATGTTATGTCTCTATATGTAGTTTTTATGAATGTATGGTATTGGATTTAATATTGGTATGCATGAATAGTAGGTCAAACATGACTTGTGAAGTCATGGTATGAAATTTAGGTCATCGGGGTAATATTGGTTGTTATGATGCTAATGCGCTGACTAACTTTAAGCAAGAGATGAAAATAATCATAATGAAGTTACGACATTAGATTTTGGTGTAAGAGGAGATCATCCTATAAGTATTGTATGTAGGGCATGCAAGTATGTAAGTTAAGGATTTTTATATGCATTATGTTTATTAAGTTTATGTACATTCCTTTTGATGTTATGGTTAAATTCATGATAGATGTTAGTTGATTAGTGTAGTTATATGAACATGTGTCAAATATTCAAGAATGATAGTAACATGTAGTTGTATGCATTGCTATTTTTTTATATTAGACAGAAAATAGTGTGCAAAAGAAAATGAAAAAACTACACACGAGAGAGAAGGTCTCTCCTGCGGGTCGAAGAATGTGTCACAACCACCCAACACACACGCTTACCTCTTCTGCGACTACTATTTTTCAACAAACCTCAGGGGCCTCTTGCGATTGTGTGTTTTTCTACACAAAGTTTATTAGCGAGTGCGAGGAAGGAATAGAGTTGGTTACCTGTAACATGACTCGCCAAGTAAGATTGTTCCAGCCATTCAACGATTGGATCATAAAATTCGTGATGGTTGTTTTGAAATATTCATGATCTTTGAGAAGATGGATTCCTGATTTGGGAGAGGGGATCACGATGGGAATATGATATGGATAGATGGATCTGGTCATTCTCATCAATCATGTCAAGACAGTGAGGGCCTGCCATAGCCATCGGTGCAGGCTAAGGTGCTTCACTTGCCTAATAGAAATATAAGAATAAAGATGCTACACAGTGAAAATCATAGTGTACGAAGCAATTGCCATTGGATGTAATGTTGGGAAAATGATAAAGTGCATGAAAATCACCCAAGGTAGAAGAAAAATCAAAAAAATCGATCGAGATGGTAGATTCCCAGTTTGACACGAACAAATAAAATTTTCGAACAATTGTGTGAACGCTCTAAATGAGGGAACCAAGTTCATTGTCCGCTAGACATGATAGAACACCCACCTGAAACTAGTGAAAAATTGCACACGCATCATGGTAATCACAGAAATGTAGAAAGGATGTTAGCACTGTGAATGTGTGAAACTAGTTGGGGTGTGGTGAAATGGGAGTAACTTCATTCGCGTGATAGGTTGTGCGCTTGTCATCACACAGGGATATTGCTAGTGTGATGATTGGGAAGATTAACGTGCAAAATTTGCAAAAAGACCAAGGAGTTGATTATAAGAGAGAAGATATCCGAAGTATGATTCTAGATAAAGATAGTATTTGAGATGATCAACTTCACTATCCCATGATTTAATGAGGGATGGACACTCCCAACCCGAATTAGATGTAAGAGAGGTGCATGAATACGTACATGCTCTAACAGACTCATGGATTCGATCATTAGTGAAAATATGAAATTTGGAAATAGCACACCTAGAATAGTAAATATTATTTTCATAGGGATCCACATCGATTGCAACCATGCAGATATATGGATTTTGCATGAGAAATGAGATCTGATTTGGTTTGGTGGGCTTACTGGAGTTGTGAGGTCCTGACATAACCATCAACAGACGTTGAAGTGCCTCGACTCCCTAGCACATCCTGGAACTTTCCAGAATTGAAAATTTTCATTTTGAGATGTGAGCCAAATCATGCATGGCTTGAGGATGGCTGTTGTTATTGATTTCAGAACTACTCGCAGGATGACAACCATCTCTGTCACAAGCTTCATCAAAATTTTCAGCGAGCTGACTTGATGAGCTGTCTTCATGCAACACACAAGATGATGACGAGTGGGAAGAGTATTGTGTGTTGAGACTATTTTCATCATGGACAACCTCATTTCCTTGTGTCGATCGAGGAGATAACTCATGAGATGAAGAAGTAAGAGAACATGGAATATCTTCGACCCATGTTGATGTGCTGTGAATGATAGGACACATGAGAAAGTGAGGTGTAGAGGAAGATTCGATATGGCTATCTGCTTTGACTGGTGGTGAATTACAAATCTAAGTTAGAGTGTATATGAGATGAAAATAGATCATATGATGTGCTTGCGTGTTCATCTCAACATACAGAAGTGTGGGAGTGATGGCAACCTAAGGCTGGAGGTTGATTGAAATAATTGATTGTGCATGATGTTTCACCAAGATTCGGCGATCGAGAATCCATTAAGAATGGAGGCTCAATGTTTTGAGAGGATTTTATTATGTCTTCACCATCCTACCCCTCTGTTTTTATGATGAGATTTCCTTACAAATGGTTGTAACTTGAGCCAGCAGCTCGAGAATCAATAAAGTGCGTGGAACTAGCTTATGAAGTAGACCTCTCAAGAGAGTCATGGTGCAAGGATTCATGGCTTGTAGATGATGGAGGATGGAGAAGATGCATATTAGACTCAAGACTTGGGTTATGAATGATGATGTCCTCTTGTGGAATGGAGGTATGAGTTTTCGCCATAGGGTTTCTAAACCATTTTGGAATTTCCTCCGTTGGGGCAGGAGACAATCGAGCATATGGGTTGGGAACATGTTGCATAGATTTCTAAGATTTGCAACTACTACGGGGGGTACCTGCTGCACATATTTATTAGATTTTTTGTTACTGCGATGGGTAACCCTCTTCAAGACATGAGGTGTCTCGTGATCTGCAAGAGTCGAGGAAGAAGGAAAATCAAGAGGTTCACCATTTCGGGAGACATGAACCAAGTATTTCAGCTCTTGGATCATGAAGTCAAGGTCCACAAAACATTCAGGAATTTCATGACATAGGTGAAGGAAGTGGGTAGAAAAGTCTTGAACTGATTCACTGCGCTGCATTCTTAAATGATAAAATTTTTCATAGACATCTTGGTGGTCACTCTCATTGAAGGCTTAATGGAGCTCCTTGAGGAAAGTGAGAAGGGAATGGATGGAAGAAGGTGGCAGGGTGTGACACCATCGATTAGCATGACCTTCAAGTGTGAGGAATAAGAGTACACAAACAATCTCATCACTATAATTTTCACGAGATTTAGAGAAATGAAAAAATCATAAACATGCTCGGTTACAGACGTTCTTTCCTCACCATCAAACTTTAAGAAGGACAAGTGATCGAGAAGCTCATCAGGGATTGAGAACTGATTAAGGGATAAATGAGAGAAACACCTCGGGAGCACGAATTATGTATTATTCATTGGTAAGAGATTCAACCCAGATGTACGAGCTCATCTTGTCATTTGGCCCTCCTTCTAGTACCCGACATTTTCATGGTGATGGACCCACCAACATTCAGGGGATCACCCTGGTATGAAGTCCCAACTAGACCTCACATTGTTTGGTGTGGGAGTCCCATCCGGTATGATGGCCCAATTTCCATTATATTAAATATTTTCCTCAACTCTTACTTGTCAGCATAGGAGAGTGGTCTGCTTTGTATTTCGTGAACTGAGGTTCATCTTCCAGGTGATTGTAAGTGTCACTTGTGTCAATGGCTCTTTCACTATAGAGGGAGAGGCTAGGAGTGAGTCCCAAGTCATTTGGGAGAAGTCCCAACACTGCTAGGAAAAAAAAACACAATAGGACATGCACAATTTCTGTCGAAAAAGTCCACACGAATGCAGCAGTCGCGACACACAAGGGAAGATAACATGTATAACACTCAACAGATTAGTTCGCATGAGTACAATGGTTGTTATAACAAGTTTTATGTGAAAGGTATGTCTGATGTCTGGGAGAGTAGTCAACATGGGTGAGACAGGGTTAACATCATATACAATACATTTTCATTAACATATATGTATTACAACAAGTGAAATATTCAAGTGTTAAACACAGGTTAAAGAACCATGCATTACAAGTGTTCAAGATTAGTCTTACAACAATTACAATACATGTTTGAAAACATGCTAGCCTGTTAGCAAGCTTCTGTATTAAGTGAAAGTTCCAAGAGACATCTTTACACCATACATCACTAACCCTATGAGCGGGGTGTTGGAGCCACCACTTACTCCTCAAAGAAAAGATTACAGACTCTTAAGGCTATGTGGGAGGATCCAAGGTGAAAGGTCTTTTACATGCACAAATGAGGGGGTATTTATAGCCAAGGGTGAAACTCACCCTTATGGTTGTTCGACTAACCTCATGATTCTTTGACTTCCACAACTTCTTGACTTTACATGAATATTCATATAAAAAGTGGGTCTCTTGGACTTCCACGTTATATTACATTGATTGAGAATAAGACTGATGGTAGAGATGTGAACGACATGACTAATGAAAATCTCAGCATGACAGTGGTGCTACATTCATGCTACTACAAGTGTGCATGTCAAGCTGCATTGTTCTTGGGTGATGGATGTCCTCATGGTGTGTCAAATCTTTACCTCCACATGGAAAAGTGTGTGAAGTGTTTGATGGTGTTTGGTTCACTTGATGTTACATTCACACATTGCTCCTTACTTGTATGTTGGTAAGCTCAGAAACTTCATCCGTTCATGAAAGGTGCATGTTCATCCGTTTGTCGATCCATGAGCACATCTTGCATGTTTTCTTGTTCACCGTCCACAAACATATCTTTTCACGATCATCCCTTCGTGAGCACATATCTTTGCATGTATCGTTTGTTCATCCGTTGGAAAACATGTCCTTTTGCATTTTCTCCCTTTATTCATCCCATCCGTCATCACGCCATGTCTGTTTGTGTCCCTGTATCTGCAGCCACTCATAACAAAACGACATCAAATCCATAAACCTCCTATTCTACCATGATGAACGATTGTTTCAGATGAAGGTGATCAGGAGATGAGACAAGGTTGTGAGTTTGGATGGAGGCTCCGTTCATCGCTGATGAAAATTGCACAGGAGTCACTGGGCGATGAATATGGTTGATCTAGATCGACTATTATTATCCACAGGTTCTGGCTCAAATGGAGGGAAAACTTGCACAGTTTTGGGAAGGAACAATTCGGGCTGCAGGAAGGTTGGGAAGTAAAAATCTACGCAGTTTCTACAATGAACGGGCAACGAGAGCTTGGCATCCAGAACTGCGCAATTCTCCAGGGGAACTGGCAGTTAGCTACAGGGTCACTCGCAGAAAAAACTACACTATTCCTGAGGGGAAGTGGCAGTTAGCTGTTGGGAGATTGGAAGCAAAAACCATGAAGTTCCTAGAGGGAACTGACAATCAGTTGCTGGAACTTGGTAGAAAAAACTATGCAATTCCTGGAGGGAACTGGAAGTCGGCTACTGGGAGCTACTGGCAGGGAAAACTGCCCTGATGCTGGGAGGCTGGCTCAGTGATCACCTCTACACAGTTTTTGAGCTGAGCGGACTACTGGGCAAAAAAGGGCTTGCTCATGAAAATTGCACAGTTTTCGGGTGAGTAGCTGGTCGACTGACTAGACGGCTGACTAGAAAAAATGCCCAATTTTCTGAGGGAGATAGGGATGGGAACTAGGTGTATGTTCGACCTATCTACATAGTTTTATCAGTGAGTGTAGCAGGCAAGGTCTGGATCCTCTCCATAATTTTTTAGGGTAGTCAGTCCAAAGGTCACTGCCAAGTCAAACTCTCTGATTAACCAGAATGAAGGTGGATTGATCTGCTTGCGGGCAACGCAACATGAAATGGCTTGCTTGGTGCTTCTGCACTATTTTTTGTGCTAGTCAATCGAGTCGGTGGCGGGGTGATGGTCTCGCTGTCAGAGGGGAATCTGGTTGTCAGAAATTAAGCAAAGTGACTAAGTGTGTGAACGAGTGAAAGATGCATACATGATCTTGTAAACACACACTTACATTACTTGACGACAACACGACTCAAACCATCTAGACATGCATGTTCAACATAACTGAATGACGGTGTGAGCGACAAGCACGAAACCTGTGATTGATCATTGGTTGACCATGACGACACTTGCGCAAAAATGTATGTGACTCCACGTATGAGCGCGATGGATGTTTACATAGCGAACACAACATGTACACACGAAGCGAATACCTTGAGTATGACTAGAACATGGTCACAAGCATGACATTGACATCAACATGAAAAAGATATCGGTGGAATGATCAAGCAAGGTGGGTGTGAGGACTCACACGAGATCATAGAGTGAACCAGAGTGCATGCAGTCATCAGGTAAACCTCTCAAAGGAGGCTCTGAAATTGGATGCATGCCAAAATTTTGGAGGGTGGTTTGTAGCTGCTACAACAGATCTGCAAGTTACCGAAAGTCATCATTATGTAGCTATGTAAGCTTTTCCTTCTTTGATTTGCAAGGTATTGAAATTCTGCATTTTACATCTTCAAAAGCCCTGATTCTGTAGCTACTGAAAGTTCTCTTTCTGTGATCTACGAGATATCAAAGGTAATCATTACAAAACTACCTAAATTTGTCTTTTTGTGGTATGTGAGCTTCCAAAAGTTGTCTTTCTATGATATTGGAGCTATGGAAATTTGTGATTCTACTCCTACCAAAAGCAGTTTTTCTATTTTCTGTGAGGCATCAAAAGTTGTCATTTTGTGGCTACCAAATTTCTTGATGTTAGATCTACCAAAACTTGTCTTTTGTGATCCGCGAGTTATAGAAGGTCGTCATTATACAACTACTAAAATTTTTGTTTCTATGATCTACAAGATACTGAAAGTCGAGATACTGTAGCTACCAAAATTTTTCTTTCAGCTGTGATCTATGCGTTGTCGAAAGTTGTCATTTTGCGTCTACTAAAGCGTGTCTTTCTATCATCTACAAGCTATTAACAACCATCATTCTTCAACTATCAAAATTTGTGATTTTGTAGCTACCAAAAGTTGTCTTTCTTTAACATCCCTGGTGAAAATTCCATGTAATAAGTAAATAAAGGAAAAAATAAGATCACAGGTAAGGGACATGTATTCCAAGACGAATATTGGGGAAATATATCCTGGTGGGCATCACTAGATGTGTGTTTATGGCTAAGGAAATTGGCAAAGGCATTTTTGGCACATTTATTTATGAAAATAATGGAAATTAGGAGAGAAATGTGTGAAAGATCGCATGTTTCATGTGAGAAGGAAATTGAAGGAAAATAATCGAAAATGAAGAAATTAGAGGTCCCATTAATAAAAATGCTTATGGGGATCAGTTGGCAAGATCTTAGTCAATGTAAGCTCTTCACGAGTTCAAATTGGAGCTCTCCCATGATTCTCTCTCTCTCTCTCTCTCTCTCTCTCTCTCTCTCTCTCTCACTCTTAGTCACTTAGAGTTTTCTTCGAGAACTCCGGCTATGGACTAAGGAAGGAAAATCTAGCAAGGGAAAGGAAAAGGAAAACATGGACCAAGGAAGGAAAAACAAGATAAGGCAAATTCAGCAGGAATACTTGCAAGTAACCTTTTGCATGTGTCATTTCCTAGTTAGTCTAGATATGCATGGATTTTCATATTGGTAAATGGTTCTCTTGTTATGGGTGGCATGATTTTACTATATTATGACAGTGGTTTTCATCCTAGCCTTGCCTTTTTCTAGATGCCATGGTGTTTTGGGATGTTTATCTTTGCTTTTGAGCTTTGGTTTGTGAGATGGATTTCAGAATCCGGAGCGGAGTTGGGCTCAAGTTCAATTCCCAAAGGCCTAGGAATCCCTTGACTAGTTTTCGTGGGATACATAGTAAATCATGAGGGAGAAGCATCAGTTTAGGGCCTAGTGATCTAGGTTTTTATTGTGGTAAAGATCGAGAGATTGGTCTTAGTTTAGGACCTAGTGATCCAGTTTCAATTGGAGAAAAGCCTAAGAGACACAGAGATGGAAAATTCCTCAGTGATAGTGATGGATTCTAGCTAGAATTCAAAGTTCGGTTTAGTTATTAGGAATTTCTTATGCATGTTGATGGTTGCATGTGGCAATGTGTACAATGGAGTAGTGGTTGTCGTCATGCATGAGGTCATGGTTTGTGTGGCTGATATGGTCATGCATTGATCACTGCACTCTACCTAGAATGATATGTATATGGTTTGGTAGTCATGTGTTATGTGCCTATATGCAGTTGTTATGCATGTATGGTATTGGATTATTGTTATGCATGAATAATAGGTCATACATGCCGTGTGAAGTCATTGTATGCAATTTAGGTCATTGGGGTAATATTTGTCGTTATGATGCTAATGCGTTGACTAACATAGAGCAAGAGATGAAAATCATCGTAATGAAGTTACAACATTAGATTTTGGTGTAAGAGGAGATCGTCCTATAAGTATTGTATGAAGGGCATGCAAGTATGTAAGTTAAGGATTTTTATATGCATTATGTTTATTAGGTTTATGTAGATGTCTTTTGATGTTATGGTTAAATTCATGATAGATGTTAGTTGATTAGTGTAGTTATATGCACATGTGTTAGATAGTCAAGAATGATAGTAACATGTAGTTGTATGCATTGCTATTGTTGTTTTATATTAGATAACCTGATGATTTGTTATATTGTTTTGATGAGCATGATATATAGCTGATGGTTGTTATATGTAAGTAACTTGATGATGAGGGTCATTTCATTAAGATCTTGACGTCATATGTATCATGCTAAATTGGATTGGCCTATGCAGATGGTTAGGGTTATCACATTGAGGTATGACTCAACTTATTGTGTTTCATTATGTTGTACTAATCTAGACCTATCGTACTTATGTGATTTCTATGCATAAATGATAATTGTTTATGAGCTTATGATGCAAACATGTTAGTTAGTGAATGTTATGGATATCATGATCTTATTTATGTTTAAGATGATGTGTTGAGAATTTATATCATTCTAAATATCTTGTTTGTGTAGACAAGATAGCCTCCCTTGAGATACAATAAGGTACAAGTTTACTTATGTCATATATCTGGTGCTTTATTGTTTGATTATGTCATCTGGTTAATTTATTTAACATGGTATCTTGCAAGTTGGTTGAATGTTTGATGAATTGCATAATATGAGTATGTGTTCAAATGAATTTGTTTTAAGATGATTGTACTAACACATATGTGTTGAGACAATTGATATGTACTTGACTTTAGTTTATAGTTGTAACATTATGTCTAATGACTATGAGTTGACTATGGATTATGGCACGATTGTTAGTCTTCATAAAGATTGATTTGAAATTGATAGATATGACTGTCTTGATATTTAGAAAACGTGGTTGACATGTGTGAGTAGTTGCAGGAAACATTCTTGGTATTAGCATGAGAAGCTAATGGTTGATGTGTTTATATAACTAACAGTTGGGTGATGCGACAACACACCTTGATTGTGGCAAGGTAAAAAAGTAAAAGAAAGGAATTAGGCAAGAATTTCTTTGGCTATTTTTGGAAACCCTAATTCTAAAAAAATGATTTCTTTGTATACATGGAGTCTTCTTAACATTGATTTTGTTTGAAATTATGTGGATATGTGCTATATCAATGAACATGTATTTGACAGGTATATTAGCCAGTCTCTAGTTAGATGTGGATTTGTCAAGATAATTGGAGTCCTTTGAGAGATGGCATGGATGTGTTCAATTGCAAGGAAACATGCTTGAAACAATAAGGTAAGGTACTTGTTGTATTGTTATGTTTATTTATGCATTAACAATATGTGTTTATGGAAGTATAATTCAAGGAGTTGCATGGCAAGAGAGATTGCCATGAATCCTGAAGAAGGTTCATGTTGAGTTTTCATTAGTAACCATGGGGATTGAGTCATGGTGCATGTTGTTAGTATTTTTCTTTTGGTATTTTTCCATTGTTGTTCTTCATTTGTTGTGTTTCTAGTGCATAGCTATGCCACTTTGTTATGGTGTCATGTTGTTATTGATTTTCATGGTTTTGATTCTTATTTGTTTCTTGGAATTTCCTTTTATGTTTTGAGTATTGGGAATTGTTTGGGAAAGAATAAAGTTTATGGAGATTGAGGAGAGTTGTGTGGTACTCGACAGGTGATGTAAGACCCAAATGAAGCTCAATGCATGAGTAATCACAACAGAAGGTAAGATTATGACAATCAATTGGATTGGTTGGGTCCATTGGTGTAAATGGATGATGGCAGTACAATCATGAGAGAGGTAACCATAAAAGGTAAAGTAAATGGATTTGGGGTGTCAAATGCCTTGGATAAGTTAGGAACTGTGATCTTCAATGTTGGGCACAAATAAGGAAGTTCTCTTAACCTAGACCTTATGTTATCTGGTAATTATGTTATCATCATGATTATGCTGATGATTATATATGTATACATGTATGTATGTATGTCATTGTTTGACAGGATGATGATTGTTTTATGCTAACATTTAAATATGTATGTATGTATGTATCCTTGTATCTATGTTGCTATATGACAGGGTTGTCAAGGATTTTTCTTGTGGAGGAATGATTTCTTATCAAAGTGAATGGCATGAAGAGGTTCCTGGTCTTACGAGGAATTAATCAGGAGGAGTAGCCTTGAAAAATCTATGAGGTCAGTATCATGTGGTTGTGAGTTGATATTATGTGATTATATTATGTCTATGTTATGGACAGGTTATACCAAGGGATACAACAGCGAAATGAAAGCAGTGTGGTCTGTGACATGCTGGGACAAGCATGGATAAGACAATAGGAGCAATGTTTCTTGGTAGAGACAATGTGATTTTGGATGTGAGGTAATATTGTGGTGCATATGTTGTATATGCTGTACATGTAGCATATATGATGTTGTGCACATGAGGTTTTGTGTATCCCTAGCATGTGTACATGTTGTTTATGCAATGTTATGTACATGATGGATATGTGGTGTTGTGTGCATATGGTGTTGTGAACATGTTGGATATGAAGTGCTATGTAAAGATGATGTTATGTACATGTTGGATATGTCGTGTTATGTACATATGGCCTTCTATGCATGTTGTACATATGGTGTTGTGTTCATCATTTTACAAGGGGTGTTGTGTGCATGTGGTTTCATGTACATGTTGTACATGCGGTGCTGTGTACATGTGGTGTTGTGTACATTTGGTGCATGTGAAGCTATGTACATGTTGAGTTGTAGACATGTCATTCGTATGGTACAATGTACATGTAGTATTCTGTACACGTTATATAGGTGGTGTAGCGTACATGTGGCAGTGTGTACACATTGTGTAGGTGGTTCCATGTACATGTGATGTTATGCACATGTTTTGCAGGTGGTTGCAGTGTACAAATGGTACTGTCTACATGTCGTACATATGGTATTGGTGTATATGCATGTATTTCATGGTGTGGTATGGCATGTGTAGTTGTATGTGTGTGATGCACATTATGTGTATGTGAAAATGGTTGAGGAGAAGACACTGGGTGTTTGTTTGGTGTGGCAATCGATATAGAGTGTGTATAGAATAAAGACAAAGGTAGAAGCTAATGATTAATGAAAGAATAAGTATCAACATTTTATTTCAGTTTTATAATGCATGTGATTTATGACTATGGTGTATGATGATTATATGTGATCTATGATGGTTGTGTTTTGAGCTAACCAGATTTGATATGCTTATACATGATGTTTTGGTCAAATATGCTAGCTTGAATTGTTGTGACAAGAAGTAAACCACATTGCAAGTGTACCTTATTGATGAGCTACCAATGAGGTATGATGCAAATTTATTTCAATTTATTTTAAATCTAATCGAAGTTATATGCTTGCAATCTGAATGCATGACCATGCCCGATTGGATGGTTGAAATCTAATGCAATAATTGGAAGCAAAAACAAAATAAATTGGAACATGAAACAATATCCTGGTAGATCACTTTAGGAGTAGGGCCATTGTGGGACATTGGTACCTAATAGTGTCCATTGATTTCCATGAGCATGCTATGACCGTAATGATGGTTTCGAGGCGGGTATATGCCTTAGTTGTTGATATTCTTACATGAGGAAGCCTTGCCAAGGGATGGATCACCTCGGATAGGGAATTCTAAGGAACTTGGAAGGTGAGTGATTACATGAAAAGTGGTGGACAG
The DNA here is from genome assembly GCA_000404065.3 of Pinus taeda. Classification (NCBI taxonomy): domain Eukaryota; kingdom Viridiplantae; phylum Streptophyta; class Pinopsida; order Pinales; family Pinaceae; genus Pinus; species Pinus taeda. The sequence goes on from APFE030412554.1 coordinate 156,846, forward strand.
ATTTCCTGAGGGATTGTGTAGCAGAAAAGGGAAGGTTGTTGGTATATTGGTTTTGGTAGTTATCATTTCCGGATGGAATCAAATGCACATTGGGAGTATGCCTTGGAAAAATGAGCCAGTAACTGTTGACTAAGGGGACAAGTGGCACAGGATTATAGCGCTAAACATTGGATGTATTTTCATTGTAGCAGTGGATTCTAGACTCCCTTGGAAGGAGGTGAATCCTAGTATTACTTTGAGGGTGGAGGTGTGAGCCTCTGGACACCCTTTTTAATTGATACGGACGACGTATCCTTTTATTTTTTGGTTTAGAAAATGTGCGTAGGTGTATATGTGATTATTGTAAATACCGTAATGAGCTATGTTACAAAGATCCAATATGCGATATGGTTGTTATCTTGTCATGTTCTCATGATGTTTTTCTTTTGAGTAGGTAATTCATTGAAAATACTGCAACGAGCTAAGTTATAAATCTCCATGGGTAGTATGTTTGTTTGTCAGTGGTTTTGATGAGGTCTTGGTGTGGTTTAACACTGAGGATGGTCTTCCCCAAGGGGGAGGGTTTTGTAATAGCCCTGGTAAAAATTCCATGTAATAAAGTAAAAGCAAAAAATAAGACCACATGTAAGGGACATGTATTCCAAATTTAGTGTTGGTCAAATATATCATAGTGTGCATCACTAGATGTGTCTTTATGGCAAAGGCAAAGGCATTAAAGAGGCAAAAAGGCATTTTTGGCACATTGATTTATCAAAATAATGGCAATGAGGAGAAAAACGAGGTGAAATTTCACAGGTTTCATGTGAGGAGGAAATTGAAGGAAAATAATGTAAAATGAAGAAATTATAAGGCTCATTAATAAAAATGCTTCTAAGAATCAACTGGCAAGCTCTTAGTTAGTGTAAGCTCTTGGTCAGTTCAATTTGGAGCTCTCTCATTATTCTCTCTCTCTCTCTCTATCTCTCTCTCTCTTGGTCACTTAGAGTTTTCTTGGAGCACTCTAGCTTTGGATCAAGGAAAGAAAAGCAAGCAAGGAAAAGGAAAGGAAGGGTCAAGGAAGGAAAAGCAGGATCAAGAAACTTTGACATGAATTCTTGCAAGTAACCTTTTGCATGAGTGATTTCCTATCTAGTTTGGACATGCATGGTTTTGCATGTTGATGTCTAGTTCTCTTGTTGTCGGTGGCATGGTTTTTTCGGGTTATGACAATGGTTTTCAACCTAGCCTTGCCTTCTTCTAGATACCATGGTATGTTGGGATATTTATTTCAATTTTTTATCTTTGTTTTTGCGGATGGAATTCAGAATCTAGCATGAAGGTTATCTCAGGTTCCATTACCAAAGGCCTACTTATCCCTTGACTAGTTTTGGTAGGATACATAGTAAATCTCGAGGGAGAAGTCTCAGTTTAGGTCTTAATGATTGGGGTTTAGATTGCGGTAAATCTTGAGAGACTAGTCTTGGTTTAGGGATTAGTGGTCTAGTTTCGATTTCAGTAAATCCTGAGAGATAAGGATATGGAAACTTCCTCAAAGATAGTGATGGATTCCCGATGGCATTCCAAGCTCAATCCAGTTGTAATCAGGGTACCATTTTTGGTGTAATCATGGTTTCGTGAGGGAGGAGGTGGTTTAACCTCTAGATTCCCTTGGTTGTTCTTGGATTGGTTGTTCTATGAGATCCTACATTCATACTTGGAATATGGCATGGGGGTGACTAACTGAAAGAGAGATTTGATTCAGCCATGTCTATGGTTAGGTGGTATGTGGAAGTTCCGTACCTGATCAGATTTGCCTATGAATAATAAATGCTAATTTCTCTTAATTTTGCACTGATTTTATGTGAATTTAATGATAGTAAAATCTCTCATATTTATATGGTTTTATGATGGTTACAAGCATGGTTGCATGACTAGTTTATGTCACGGTTAATTCATGTATTTACTTGTAACTATTAAATAAATGGATGCAAGACCTAATTGATGATGTACTAGTTCAATTGAGGAGGTGATCCTCTTGGTTATGATTCATAAGTTTTATCAATCATTGTAAGAACCCGATTCCTATTATTAGAGCCTTATTCTATTATACACTAACAGATCTATTATAGTGTTGATTTGCAAGTAGTAAAAGAAGCTTTCTGACCTTCTCGCAAATTTTTAAACATTTAACATCTAATCATTTTATCATAAACAACATGAATTAAGATTAGCATTCCATCAACTTAATAAGAGTAGTTCATGGAAAAATACCTGCTCCGGCGGTTGATGATGATACCTTTGTCGGATAGCTCCAGCTGAATGCTCCTTCTCACCGACCCAACCGGATTTACCACCTAGCCAACTAGGAACAAATTCCTAGCCCAGGAAACCTCCACAGGTTCCCTAGCCCTCCGTGCCCAAGCCCAACCAGATATAGTGTGTCCTAAAAGAGAATGTGCAAACCATATAACAATACTCTCCTCCTCTCAAACCCAAGAAACCTCCATAGGTTTCCAAGGTCTCCCCAAAATCATAACAAGTCCAAACAATCACAACCAACCCCCACAATCATGAGCAAAACCTCCCCAAAACTCCCCCCCTTCTCTCTTCTCCCTTCCCTTTTTATACCCTCATTCCCTTCTCCATCTCAACCACCTCTCATTAATGTCA
>APFE030412554.1:167800-195346 GCA_000404065.3 Pinus taeda
CATGTATATCAAGAATGAGAATCAAGCATTGAAGGCACAAAGCGAGATCTAGATTGCAAAAAGTGACAATATCATCCTTCATTTGAGTTTGTGGTATAAAAAGAACAAAAAGATAAAGAAGGAAAATAGGACAATGAAAAGAGAGATTATCAGCTTAAAATACAAAATTCTCATGAGAAAACCTAGGATGTCAGTAGCTGCTAGAAAGAAGAAGAAAGTGAAACTTGGAGATGATGATCAAAAGGCACAAGTGGCTGACAATGATGAAGTGTATGAGGACATACAAAACCTCCATCCTGGGGGAGTGTAGAGTCCAAAGATTGTCCTCCCTTGACATCCCATTTTGCCTATATTTCCTCTCTTTTCCTATAATTATCACCTAAGTAATGCAATAGACACAAGGTTTTGTTAAAGGTAAGCAATAACATGACTTCTTCTTCATGTTTGTCTATATACCCTATTTTTTTGTTAAAGAATGCATTTGGCTACAAAATTGGTTTGTTTCTGCGGCTAATCCAGATTTTTGCAGTTGCCTCCATTGTTTGCAAGGTTCGAAGCTCCAGCGCAGCGACAAAGGATACATATGGATAAGGAATGGTCCCCTAGTGGATTCCTTCCTATTCCCTCGAACCAGTTCATCAAGATGATCACAGAATATCACGGTGAAACCCCAAAGTCAACTACAGGATTGTTGCCGAAACAGAATCTGAGTTTCATCGAAACCTTATCGATTTTCTTTCAGAATAGAAAATTGAAGGTTTAGAAATATATTTTAATTGAAATAAATATATTTAGGCTTAGAATACTCATGCTGTTATGCCAAAGACTTATTATAAAAAATATGGCCACATTGTGATTTGGTGCGCGCCGGATGATGTAATTTTTGAAACAAATTTGTTAAATTTTGTTCTGTAAGTAATAGAATTGGTTTTATGTGTGTATGCACTGCTTTGATTGGAGATTATTGACTGATTCATGGAGGGAACCTATGACCAGTAATAGGTCTTTAACCAATTGCAATTAGATTTCTTGCATTCCTTGAATACTCTGTTTTTGTGTGAAGAAATGTAGTATGATGAGTTCGCCAGTGAATCATTATATGCATGAGCACTTCCCTTTTCTTTATACCTAGTTTAATATGCTATTTGAATTGCTTTTTATCTGGCATAGTATGGTTATTTCATTTTCTTTTTATCTAGTGTAGTCCAACTGTGTTACTTCATAGCGTAGTTGTTGTTCATAATGTCTTGTTTGGATGAAATTGAATAAGTAAAAGAGTAAGAGTCTTCTTCTTAGAAATTTAATTCAGATAGTATTCCTTTACAGTTTGATAGAATATATTTCTCTTACACTTGGTAAATTAGAGCTACAACATAAAAATTCAAGACAAAAATCCAAAACAGTCTAACACAAGTAAAATCTAGAATCACTCTCATGTCATCAATAAACTGATTCAATAAAGAATAACTCCTAAGAAATTCGCTGATAACTTTAGGGACTGAGACATTAATATAATTAACGACACCATCTCCATATTAATATTAAGTTTAGACCCTAACAATAACATAATGACATAAGAAATAACTTCTAGCACATACAGTGCACATGTACTTCATCAGTATATCTACCCTAGTTGGCAATTTATGATTGACAATTTAAAGACACTAAATTGGCCAAACAACTATCTTGGTGGGTGTTGGGAATGGAATCCCCCAAGGCATTTTTTTGGGCTTAAAGCCAAAGTTTTGACCAAGTCTTTTGTAAAAGCTCCGTGAATTATGGGCGCAGAGCACGAAGTTATAATAGAGTCACAGGTTTGTCCACCCTTGGTTTTGTAATGTAATGTTGGTTTGATAGACCTACCCATGGTCCGTCCGTGGACTATGGGATTGTATAAATAGAGCGAGGCTCTAAGTGTATAATATAACTAATAGAATGGAAGCATGAGGAGGAAAAATGATTGAGTCAAAGTGTAAAGTGTGTCTTTGGGTTGTAGAGTAGGAGAAGGCTCTACAACTGAGTGCGCAGAGGCCTAGTAGTCCGCAGCCTAGTGCGCGGACCCCTGCAGCTCAGTGCGCAGGGAAGGTCAAGTCTATAACCATTGGAAGAATTAATAAAGAGACATTTACCATATTTCTGTGTATCTTTTCCTGTTTTAAAGTATGATTGGGTGTAAATTGCAAGTGTATTGTTTATTTACTGCGCGAACTCTCATGAATGTGTTGTATAAATAAATATAACGTAAGAAATCTAGTTGCACAAAGATAATTGACTAGGCGTAGGAAGATAAGTAAGATCTCAAGTGTGACTTAAGCGAATAGTGCAAAGCGCTGCTCCAGCAACGCGAAAGCCCCACAACCCCTGGTTAGGGTTGCACAAAGGAAAGTATATTCGAGCGCAAAGGCTTGGGAAGTGCGCGAAGCAACCTGCATGCAGGGATGAATAGTTGGACCAGTCGAACCTTTCAAACATCTCAAGGGTGCGGAAACTTGGTTCCAGTGCCCTCCCATACTACTTCGGGTGAGACCTTAGTCTGCGCTCCATGGACTGTTGCCGAAAGGGCCAGTAGTACAGGGATTTGTTTGGCTAATTAACTCTAAACCTGGGTCAAGCCCCAAGAAGCCAACAAATGGTTTTGTTTCTAAGACCAGGATCTGCATAGAGATGTCTGATGTTGTATCACTAGAATTTGACAAAGAAATGAATTGAATATTGGTTGGACAGAAAGATTCACGAGTTTGTGATGCAAGAAAACAGGAATCCGCGACTATCAAAGGAAGAGTGGTTGGACTGCTACTTATATCCAGAGATCCACGAAATTTTATTCATGTCTTTCCTTACTGAGCTATATGAGCAGATCGTGAAGCTAGCAGATAGCCAAGGAAGGTGCTCAACAGACCTATTGTGTGGACTCTAGAATTGGTGCGTAGATTGGAAGTATTGGAGGATAAGATTGTGCACGCTATTGATCACTGGCTCGATCGAATCTTAGGAGGATTCATCACCAAGTTCATGGTAGATAGTTCAGTTAGCTATAGCAAGGCAAAACGATGCTTCCTCAAAGGGCCACGAGGTAAGTACGTTAGATCTTTGAAGACTTGGATTAAAATGCTACTTTGTGAAAAACGAGTTATGTGAATAAATTAACATTTGGGGCTATGCAAAGTGGGAGAATACACAAAAACGAAGGTAGTATAGAACTAGAAAATAGCCCCTTGATTCACCTCCATGAGGGGGTGAAGAAGAACTCACGAATGTCTCACCAAGAAGTGTGATCAATTTGATAAGACATATAATTCCGCGCATACCACCCCCACCCACACCACTGCTAGTTTCACTGTCTTCACCCCCATCTTCACCCATACCACCTCTGCCACCACTGTGAAGCAATATGGTGAGTGCGATAAAGTTGCTAGTGTTCAAGGGAGTAGGGAATGAAGATTTGGACCAATTTTGGTTCATGATAAAAGCCATATGGGAAGTGCAGGGAGTCATGAATGACAATATAAAGAAGGAAACATTGGTCAGCACTTTGCAGGATCGCGCGCTAACCTACTACATTAAGCATTACAATGACAATCCAAATGCGAGGATCGCATATATCCAAGCTACGCTAAACAAAGAATTTAGCAGGCCAAAGTCAGAGGCACAGTCGATCATTGGGTTTAAGGAAATCATGATGCTGCTAGGCGAGACCCCTTGGGAGCTGGATCAGAGGCTGAAGTGCACAATTCGCGAAGCTAACATGACGTTGATAGATGGACAACACCGCGAGTGGTTTGTAGCATCATTAACACCGCATCTAAGGAATGTGTTGTCACAACAGAGGCTAACAACTCAGGCCGAGGCTTTGGAGGTCACAATGAGATTGCATGAAACTCTGATACAAGATCCCAACCTAGGATTTCAGTAGATTTACGCGCAGTTGAAAAACTTGTGCCTTGAGATGCAGAGTTTGAAACAAGACAGGACAGCTCACCCAGAAGTGTGCGATGAGGTATGGTGCATAAATTGCAAGGGTCAGGGGCACGACAAGGACCACTACCTGATGTTCGCAAATTACCTTGGGGGAGGAGGGCCAATGCCATTGAGACTAGAGGCATAAGCAGGACTAAGCGTGACGCTTGCACTATGGTGCGCGATTTGTTAGATAGGAGGAAATCATGCTATGGATAACAACCGTTTATTGCAGAAGTATATGCAGACTTCACAGCAATTGTTCTGTAATTTTTGTAGATTAGTAGGTCATGATGAGCACACCTGTAGAAGTTATGAGTTGATGATGGATCATACTCCTACATATAGAGTTGAGGCTGAAACACGGCCCCTTGACCAGAATGCAGGGATGGCGCAAATCGGATTTTAGGGGTACGGACAAGGCTAAGGTGGAGGAGGACCAAGAAGAGGTCACAGACAACTGATATGTTACAGTTGCGGAGGGCCAAGGAATTATGCCTGCAATTGTACGAATCCAACACAACCATCATGCTTGTATTGTACGTTGTTTGATCACGAGATGGAGGATTGTCCCACATTGATAGCAAGGTTGAGTGATAAAGGAGCACTCCGACCTCCCCCGACTTAGAACCTGCAAATGATGAGGTCTGAGCCGCGGGAGGAAGACCCTAATGTGAATATTGTGCTCCGAAGTGGAATTACGACAGGGGATGACAAAGGTAAGCAGCCTGAAGAAAGTACTTGGGTTCACAAGGCTCTAATGAAGGAATCAGAGTTTGATTTGGAGCACACTAAGGAAACCTTCATGGAAGCCAAGAAGAGCTTCGTTAATGCCTCCACTTCAGGAAGTAAAGACAGATCAGAGCCGAAAATGGACCCATTGATGCTCACCACATTCCTAGAAACATGCATGAAGCTGCTGTGCGACAGCAAGGATGTAAAGGGGCTGCATGAACTCATAAATAGATGCATTGGGACCTTGCAAGGAGAACAATATGTAGTGTGGAATCTCGGAAAGCACACAACGCGAACGACAAGGGAAATGAGATTGACCGTGCAGATTGGGGAATATGAGATGGACCAAGTGATTCTGGATCTAGGATCGGACGTGAACGTCTTGCCAAAGTAGACATGGATGTGCATGGGAAGGCCTACACTACAATGGTCTCCTATCCAACTGTGAATGGAGAACCAGCAAAAGATCCTACCTATGGGGAGATTGAAGGGAATCACAGTAGATATCGAAGGGGCAAGTGCGCTAGTAGATTTCAAAGTGATAGAGATTTTTGATGACAACAATCCCTACCCTACGATATTGGGAATAGATTAGGCCACTAACATGAATGGGGTGATAAATATGAAGAAATTCAAGATGATTTTTGAGAAAAAGTCTCTGCGCATGGTTGTACTGTTGGACCCTGCAGAAGGATCGTGCTACATGGAGTCGATGCGTGACTACGACATCGATGATGACTTGGACTGTATCTACAAAATAACTGCGTGACAGCAAGATTGGGTGAATTCGACAGCGAATGGACGAATCTCATGGGAGCGAAAAAGCTCATGCACATCAGATTCAGATGAGGAAATAGAATGATGGCAAAATCGGTTACACGAGGTAACCACACTAAACTGTAACATGATGACAAGATCACTGCACCGCATATCGACGGAGATGAGGGATCTGCCTACATATGATGGATTAAGTGAGGTGGATGAATTCCTGAGTAGATTTGAAAGAGAAGTGCCAAAATAGCAACGTTTCAAAGCTTTGAAGTGGGTACTGTGCGGTACGCCCGCGAAGTGGTGGGGTATGCACCAAAGAAGTTTTGAGGACTGGTGCGAATGCAGAAGGATGATGCACATGTGGTTTGGGAAGCCTCAAATGTGATTGGTGGACAAGATTGCTGGACGAAACGGTCCATGCGCCCACCTGTTCAGATGGATACAGGCACATGGTATGAAACCTGTACAGATGCACACAATCTTCGCGTTTGGAGACATGGCTAGTAAGCAGGTGTAGGCAAGGCAATGGTGGGAACAACCCATTTAGTTGGAACCACGAAGTATGGAAAAACCAAGTGCGCAAAAGGTTATCCATGCAGAAGCCTTTAAAAAAGTGTGTGAAGCGCTGAACAAGGTCCATAATGCGAAGCGAACTAAATGGGACCTATGCATACCAACGGTTCTATGGGCTTATGGGACCGCGTGCAAGAACATGACCACATAGGCATTGCCAAGGCTGGAGTATAAAGAGAATGTTATAAGCCCTATAGTACATGAAAAGCCTAGTCCACGCATAATAGCACCAGTAGATACGACAGTTCACGGAACCTTGGAAGAAGAAATCCAACAGGGAAATTTTAGGCTCTAAGAACTTGAGAAAGAAAGGGTGCGATTAAGGAAGAAAAGCGCTCTAGTAGAAGCAGAAGCCAAGAAGCTAGAGGATGAGATAAAGGAATATTTTCTCGATAAGAAGACCAGAGTGATAAGACAAGATGTGCACGATCACACAAACAAGTTTGAGGACTATCATCGTGAATTGATCAGTCTGATGCCTTGGCTTGGATCGCACATTACTAAGCGAATTAACCATTATGGTGCATTGCAGGATGATAAAGTGCACGATGCCGCTCATAACAATAATAGGTCAGTATTTTCTAGGAAAACTGATGGATGACAGGATGAAACCCCATACAGGTGGTGTGACCACCTAACTAGCTGAGGGAAGTACAGTCTTAACACTCCAGGCATTTGAAAGGAGGCGCGAGACTATAAACTACTCTGCCCGTAAGCTACATGATGTTGGAGCTACGCATAGAAGCAAGGAGTCACAAGGTTCAAGACCGCGCAAGGGGGGCTATGCTGTCACGTAGGTTGGTCAGAAAGTGACTGTTGAAGTCACTATTCACGATGGGATGCTCGACTTGAGGCCAAATTGAGTAGCAACAGGCATTTAAGACGCGATTTATGGGCAAGATTTGGGAAAATCTACCGCCAAGGGAGCATTAATGATTTGGATTTGGGGGGAACGGTTAAATTCAAATTCAAAAGGTGCTATAAATTACAAAGGGCTACCCAGCAAACAACACTTGGTCATTTGCGAATTGAGCAGTTGTGTACCCTGCGTAGCCTGAGCTAAGCCCTATTTGACCTATGCAGAGTGTTCATTGAGCCCCTAAATACGCGAATGATAGATTTCTGGTCAGACATGATGGCAGCATCTGAGGAAGTTATGGATATCATAGAGATGACCGCCAAAGAGGCCGCGCAGGCCCTGACTATGGGGGATGCCCCTGAAGGCGCCGAGATTGCGACAGAAATCCTGAAATCACTATGCACGCCAACACTAAAGAAGGACAAACATGCGATGGTTCCCATATGTGTGTCCCCATGAAACCCGCTGTGCATCAGGCTGGCGATGGAGGAGAAGGGGAAAGTTGTTAACATAGAATCCCTTGTTCATGTGGGACCCCCTATATTGGGGAAACTGGGCGCTCCATCCATCAAAGGATCTGCGAACATGCTGCTGACCTAAGACATGGGAGATCCAAGTCGTCAGCTTTAGCTGAACATGTAGAAAATACCAAGCATCAGGTGTGTATTGACGAGACCAAGGTTGTGGCCAAAGTTGCTCAATTCCATCATCGGAAATTTAGGGAATCTATCGAGATTGAAAAGAGGTCGAACAATCTCAATCGGGATGATGGCTGGAAAATTAGCAGGTGCTGGATTCCAACACTCTCTTCTTAGTTGGTTTTTCTGCCCCCTCCTCAGTGTTGTGCTTTCTTTATTTATCTATGTTTTGTAGTACTTGTAGTATTATTATTATTATTATGATTTATTTATTCGGTTATTTTTCTCTATTCTAATTTTTATTTTTTCCTGCCTTGTATTTGTACTAGTATTATTATCGCTATTATTATTAGTATTATGAGTACTTTCTAACTTATTTTAACTCCCATTTAATTAAATATTTAATTAAATAAATGAATTACCTTTTGAACGAACCATTATAATTATAGTATTTATTTTGATCCTAACTTTTTAACATACATATATATGTATTTGATTATTAAATAATAAATTAATAAATTACTTTTTAAATTAATAAAAAGAAAGATCTAGGCCTAATATTATGATTTTAAATTAATATATATATTGATATATATACATTTAGTATTAGTAATATTTATATAATGCAACTTATTCCCATATATAAAATATTAATTAATAATAATATGTATAACCACAACCTAGTATTTTTATTTTAATCTAGGACGTGTATTATATATAGATATTATATATTATTAATTTAAATAAATTTTATAAATGATTTATATATAATATATATTATATATATATATATATATATATATATATATATATATATATATATATATATATTTATTAATAAATAAATTAATAACAATTAATTTTTTAAAACAACCATGAATTTTATTTTATATATTTTTACCTAATTTAGCTATTTCCATACATAAAATAAATTATAAATTAATTAGAAATTAATATTAATAATATAATAAAATAATAATATTAAAATGGATTATATATAATGAATTATATTTTAAATATTAAATAATTATTTTTAGCGCTATCCATGAATTTATTTACATATATTTTTTATCTAATATTTAACTTATTTCCATAAAGGAGTGATTATTTAATTAATAATAATAATAATAATAATAATAATAATTAATTAATTAATAATAATAATAATAATAACAACAATAATAATATTAAAATATTAAATTAATTTTGACCTGGGTCCTTTAGTCAAAATTAGTCGTTGGAATCTCTGCTCAAACTATTTAACATGCTAGGCTGGATCTGTTTCTTCAACTTATCCTGACGATGAACCACACTGGTTGGTTCGAAACGCGTCGACAAATGTCTGTCTACATGTGATTTACGCCGAAGCTACTCTTTCAACATAGAAACCGACGAGGAGGAGGAAGCCCTGGAGGACCTGATCATCGAAGAAGACGAGGACAAAGGCATGGAGGAGGAAATTGAGCCTGCACACCCTCCAACAAAGCTGCCCACCTATATCCCCCCACGGAAGGGGAAGGCTAAAGTGCCCAAGGACCTTGACGAGAGTAAGAGCTCTCTCTAGACCCCGCTCGTCCTAGACAATATCATTTTTGAGGGCACGCACCTGGGATGGGTGCCTAGTTTAAAATTTGAAGATTGGGACCTTACTGACATGAGAAGTTCCCTCACCTAGAGACCGCGCAGCTTATGAAACCTAAGCAGAACACCGCGGCAGGGGTTACTGAATTAGAGCCGCGAAAGTGGTTGTGCAGAGTGGAAAAGGTAAGGCTACTAAACCTGCTTTGGGTGCAGCATTTCCACTGCGCCCCAATAACAACTTTTGTCATCAGGCAGTTGCTCTACCTGTTGCATGGTGGGTGTTTGTGGTTGGAGGAGCCCATCCCCATCACGAAGTATTTAATTCACCGCATCACCCAGTTGCCATGCAAAGGAGAGGACTCCGCGGATATCTTGGAGGGGAAAAGCAGTGACTTGGCCATCATGGAGGCCATGAAGAAGAAGTATAAACTCAAAAAGAAAAAGAGGGGCTACGCCATATCTAGCATCAATGACAAAGCAGTAAGAGTGGCGACCAAATCTTGGTAGGTAAGGTTATGCACAAGCGCCACACAGACAAGGTACCCAAGCCAGTGGTAGCACTTATTGAGTAGTGCGCGGAGGGGGTCCAATTTAACTCGTTCGAGTTCCTCTGCAAGTAATTCTTAGAGAATTGTTGCGAAGCTTAGGAACAGGGAAAAATGTTCCACTATGCATGGCTTCTGCTATCCATAGTGCTCGTGGTAGGGGAATTGCCAGAAGATAGTCAATTCCCCACAATTGACAGGGATCTGCTGGAGGCCATGAAGTACGCTTTTCTCTGGGCCACAAATGTGTTAGAAAATTATATATTACGGAGCAATGAAACACATAAAATATTGTAGAAATATAAACACAGAAAATGCATAAAACAAGAGAGACACAGATATACGTGGTTCACCCAGTTTGGGCTACGTCCACCCCAAACAGCCAGTCCTTCCTTTCTATATCCAGCAAATGAAGAGACACAACCTACAGCAAATCCCTGATAATATCCTCTGCTTATCTCACAGCATCACCTCTCTGGTTTCACTCACACATATAATAATACCCATCTATCACAGCTCAAATACAATGCCCTCTACAAAGAGAGGGGTTGCCTTCTAGGTAAAAAAACCCTAACTAACATAAGTTCTACCGTTAGATTCTCCACCTTAATAACGACCCAGATGACTAGAATTACTATACTCTTACAAGGCAAATTTACATCTGTTTTTAGCTTGGGGGCGCTCCCCCCGAGCCCCCGCCGGGGGACCGCTAGCCCCCAGACCCCCCAGCCGGGGGGGATCGGCCCCCCTGAACCCCCGCGGGGGGGACAAGTCCCCCCCACACCCCCCCGTGTGGAGGGGTGTACAAACTTCCTGGGGTATACATCCCGCTGAAACAAAGGCCTCTGAACAATCATGATCCACACACAACAAAAGGATGCAAATAAGATCTGCGACAGTAAGATATTTTGGGTGTTCATGGAGATGAACCTCAAAATGGGGATCACCCGCAAGCCACAGTTGTCACCCACTGTCTACAATAGCCTGCAAAGCTTTGTAGAGTTTAAGGCATACCTCCATAGAATATACATCAGGGCGCACAAGGACCCAGCCAAGAAATGGATAGAGCTACCCTTTGTGGCCACAGATGACGTAATATTTAATGTACTGGAGACATGGCTACCAGAGTGGCGCGCTCTAGACATCGCAGCAATGGAAAAGTCTACAGCGCAAAGGAAGAAAGAGGAGGCAAAACTGCACATGGCACAATTGGCCGAGAAGAGAAGAAAGGAGGCAGCGGCAGTAGAAGTGCAGGAGGCATGGGACGCTACACAAACAACAGCTGAACAGAAAAAGGCAGCTGCATCGCAAGAGGCAGCCGTGAAGGCATGTGAGGGCCAAAAGTTGCCTTCACGTGGGCAGTAAGCAGAAGAAGAGGAGGGAAGCGTGGACCCACAAACCGCGTCAACATAGTTGAAGTGCAAGCACCTGACTGAGCGAACAGGGCCGCGCAAGAAGGTCAAGGCATCAAAGTTGTCGATTGGCCCGATCACCCTTACCAAGGGTGATCTGCATGACATCAGTGAGACAGTGCATGATGTCACCTCCGAGGCCCTCCAAAATTTTATGTAGGAGAACCAGATTATGTTGGGGGCCCTCACAGCGCAGTTGCAGGAGTTGCAGGTGCGCACTCCTTAGGTTGGTACCCTTTCGACCAGCCTCATAGTCGGGGCAATGATAGCAGAACAGATGTTGCATGCTCGGGTGACAAATACCATAGTGCTATCGGAAGGGGCATTGGTGACAGCAAATGAGGTCGAAAAGCCTATGATTAGCGCATTGAAGGGTATTGGCATCAACATGGTTGCACTCTTGTGGGAGACATTAAACGTTCTGCAAGATGGGATTACTGCAAAACTATGGGCTAGGGAGAGTCGTGCGTTGCAAGTACTAAGTGAGCAGAAAATCAACATGGAATACTTGAGCTTGCAGCGTGATGAAGTGGTGTCGTAGAATCGGCAGTTGGCACAGGTGCTGGATGAAGCTTGTCAAAGCGTTCCTGAGTTGGCCATCCTAGCAGACACACCAGTAGAGGTGTGCATCCACAGGCTAGCAGCAGGGGTGCGCGAGGCGCAGGAGGAAATGACAAAGGTTCAGCTGGAGCTAAACCTTTAGATCGTCGAGCTATGGTTAAAGGCACAGTCATCCACCCCTCTGGAATTTAGAGAACAGCGCGCTAGTGCTATTACAGTAGGACTGGACGAGATCAATAGTGTAGTGCGAGACTGCACCAGAATGTTGGAGGAATCCTTTGAGGTCCTCATGAATCTGCAAGAGGACCCCAACATCCAACACTTAGAGACAGAGGCATGAGAACTCTAGCAACAATATGACAACGTGAAAGGAACTGCACAGATGGTGGCCCTCACTCAAAGGCTCGCATGAATGCAATAGGCCAAAGCGCTGAAAGAACAGGTGGACGTGGCACGGCACAAGGAAGCAATCCTGAAGGTGCACATTCAGCATTGGCTTGATGAGGCCTTCACCATCACAGTAGCAATTGAAGGCAAGCTCACGCAAATGTAGGGGACACAGGCACAAATGCAGGGAAGTAGTTCCGACACCGCGGTCTCGGAATAACGTGTACAGGAGATCCGGCAGGTAGCTGCTCAGTGTGCTGTCGACCTTGTAACAGTTTGGATAGAGTTGGAGGGACTCTGCGTGAAGATCTTCACACCGACAGAGTGACTCGAGGGAGAGTCACAATGTTTGTGTTGGGGACCTGTTGGGCATGGAATCCCCTAAGGATATTTTGGGGCTTAAAGCCCAAGTTTTGACCAAGCCTTTTTTAAAAGCTCCACGAATTATGGGCGCGGAGCGTGAAGTTATAATAAAGTCACAAGGTTGTCCACCCTCGGTTTTGTAATGTAACGTTGGCTTGATAGACCTACCCATGGTCCGTGAACCATGGGATTGTATAAATAGAGTGAGGCTCTAAGTGTATAAGATAACTAATAGAATGGAAGCATGAGGAGGAAAAAGCGATTGAGTCGAAGTGTAAAGTGTGTCTTTGGGTCATAGAGTAGGAGAAGGCTCTACAAATGAGTGCGCAGAGGCCTAGTAGTCCGTAGTTGAGTGCGTGGACCCTTGAAGTTGAGTGCGCAAGGAAGGTTGAATCTATAACCATTGGAAGAATTAATAAAGAGAAGTTTACCATATTTCTGTGTATCTTTTCCTATTTTAATGTATGATTGGGTATAAATTTCAAGTGTATTGTTTATTTGCTGTGTGAACTCTCATGAATGTGTTGTATAAATAAATATAACGTAAGACATCCAGTTGCGTCTAGGCATAGGAAGATAAGTAAGATCTCAGGTGCGACTTAGGTGAATAATGCAGAGCGCTGATCCAACAACGCGAAAGCCCCAGAGCCCCTGGTTAGGGCTATACAAAGGCAAGTATATCTAGGCACGAAGGCCTGAGAAGTTCGTGAAGCAACCTATGTGCAGGGACGAATAGTTGGACCAGTCGAACCTTTCAGATAGCTCAAGGGTGCGGAAACATGGTTCCAGCATCCTCCCATGCTACTTCGCATGAGACATCAGCCCGCACTCCATGGAATGTTGTCGAAAGGGCCAGTAGAATAGTGATTTGTTTGGCTACTTAACTCTAAACTTGGGTTAGGCCCCAACAAGCCAACAGTGGGCTTGTCACCAAGTTATATCATTATAACACATTAATTTATAATTATTTGGGGCATTATTAGGCTAATTAAGTCATTCAAATCCCCCATTGGAACGTATAAATAGATGAGAGGATGATTCATTTCTCTTATCATCACTTGGATTTGGATCATTTGTATCTCTCGATATTTTCACTAGCCTTTTGGATGGATGAGTTAGAGAACTAATGCATTTCAATGTTTTGAAGATCTTTATTTTTCTATATTGTAGCTTTGATTTTATTGCACTTTATGATTTGTATAATCTTGTTGTACATTGTGAGTACTTTTTTCATGCTTATCTTTTAATTTTGTTTGATAAAATGATCTATGGAATATTTCTGTTCATGAAGTTGGTGTAGCTACTCTTGGGATTATGCAAAGTTGTTGACCTTGTCTTTGTGAGGTATTTTTCATGTTGATTGTTGAAATGTATGGTGGATAATCATCCTAGAGATACATGACTGCTCATGCATTATCTTGATAAGTCACCATTCACAAATAATTAGAAGCATAAATTTCCCTTGTAGCCTAGTTGTTGCTTTTGTCATGCAAAGTTATTGGAGAACTCATTGATTGAAATTAAACATCTATAAACATTGTTTTCATTAGACTCCATTCTCACAATAGGCTAGGCACTGATTGCTCATGCATTATCTTGATAAGTCATCATTCGCAGATTAATTAGAAGCATAAATTTCCTTTGTAAACTAGTAGTTGCTTTCGTCATGCAAAGTTGCTGGGAAACTCCTTGATTGAAATTAAACATCTCTAAACATTGTTTTCATTAGACTCAATTCTCACAATAGGCTAGGCACTGATCTAGTCCATAGGTGATCACAAAA
This sequence comes from Pinus taeda, assembly GCA_000404065.3. NCBI lineage: Eukaryota > Viridiplantae > Streptophyta > Pinopsida > Pinales > Pinaceae > Pinus > Pinus taeda. The sequence continues at coordinate 181,966 of APFE030412554.1, forward strand.
GAATATTATTTTTCACCTTTCCTTCTCTTTCTAGGGCTAACCCTCGTAGGTCACCTAGGGAATGAAGAGAAATATTTTGTAGCCATCCAAACACCTTGAAAATTGGTCCAAAACTATGTTGGGGTCTTCTTTAGGGGCCCTCCAAGTTTTAACAAAAACAGATGGTTGCATCCTAAGATATCGCAATCCCTAGCTCGAAGATAATTTCTCTCCCCACTCTTGACACTAGGCCTGGAGACGTAACTCACACTGGGTGAACTCTATTATCAATGTGTCTGTGTTCTTTGATTTGATGGTTGTCGTTATGTTTCATCTTCTTTATAGTATGCACATGTGGCTTTTCATATGCAATTATGCTAACACCATAGAAGTAAAAGATCTTGATTAATTTTGGTAGCTGAAGAGATCCAGATCATAAGATGATGATCCTTGACCCAATGATTATGAGGAGTTTGATTCCACTCTTGATGAATCTCTTGGGAGCCATGAAATTGAGGAGCCTTCCCAATGCCCCGAAAGGGGGTTGTGGTTCTTCCCAAGCTATGATGATTGTAGTCCACCTATTCCTTTCTCAATAATCAAGATGATGTGTTTGTGGATGTATATGAGCCCTCTATCTCTTCATGCCATGAGGAGGATATTCCTAAGATTGTTATTCATAAAAAATTTGTGAGCTTGGTTCTTGAGCTCTCCATATGCTCGTTGCAAGAAAGGTTGCATGAGTTGGAATCTTGACCCTTGACGTATGGTCCTCAAATGCTCCCACCCCCAACCCTTACCATTCATCAAGAAAATATTGCAATGGGAAGGGTGATATTTGGGCCCTCTACGTCATGATGGTTCATAAGGGAAAATTATTTTATATTGATTTAATTATATGTGGATTGCATTGGCTATCTGATTACACTCATAATTTGCATAATGTAACATGTGTGATAGGTTAGGATGCATTGAATGCTCATTTTCTCATTATAACTAACACAATATGATATTATCATGATATATTAAGATGTATTTGGATTGAAATTGCATAAAGTTATTGTATTGTTGATTTTATGGCCTGATATTAAGCATGGATGATCATAAGACACCACAAAAATAGGTTTCCCCATGTGCTTGGTCGTTGATATGTGCGCGTAACATGTTAATAGTCCCAAGAGATTGTTGGTGTTCTCATGACCTCTCGTTTGAGTATGTTCGTGCACTCTTCTTGGAGATCATGTCCTAGTTGGAGCCAGATGTTACCCACCATCCGTGGGTGGTATCTATAGGACAATTTTTTTTCTCCTAGATGGTCCTCAACCAACATCCAGCAGCCCCTTGTAGCCACTAGATAGCTCAATGTGCCACTATATCTGGCACCTAAGCCAATCATGTGGTCCCTTGCCCATCTATTATGATCGTATGTTTGAAGGTTCACCAACCAACCCCGAAGGTATGGCTTTTTATTGGTGTAGTTGAGTGATTTTGTTTACTTATCATGGAAACTTTTTGGCATGGATTGGTGGGGGGATTCGGCGAAAAGAGTGGGTCAAGTCTATACTCGTATCTCCTCTTCCCAATTTGGTGATTAACCATGTATCCTAGTCATGTGGGATCTCCTTTACTAGTGTTGGGGAAATTATATGTGTTATAATTCCAACATTAAACTATCAATCTGGGACCTGTAAGCTTCAAGGCACAAGCACAGGTAATGCAGGATCAGAGCATCTAACCTAAATTATTATCAAATTCCTATTTCTGAATTAAGTACAGAATGCAAATAAACAATTTTAATCTCAATCTAAATCAATCAAACTTAATTTCAATGCAAGTAAAATTTAACTAAAATGAAACCACAGTGATGCATTAACTACCAAATACTCATAAGCTATCTACGAAATTCAACCTATGTTCAATGAAATCATTCATTCAATCACTCTAAGGCTAATCAAAACAGAGCATTTTTATTCTAAAAGCATGCACACTAAATCTAAATCCTGGGTCTCACAAATCTACTACTTTACTTAATCATCAAAAGAATAAATTACTACAATGACCAATTCAAGACTAAATTACTTCAATTACAATGCCAATTCAAACCTAGACTACTCGTAATTGAAATTGAATGCTGCAACTACCAATTCCAATTGTATCTAATGGAAAACAAAACTATTCTAATCAAACTCAAAATGCCTTAATACAAAAGTCAGGTATAAAAAAATTGTTCAGCTTACATGAGAAACATTTCACTTAAAGCTAACCAACAAAACACAACATATACGTATTCAGAAATCGTTTAACTCTAAATTCACTCCATATCAGTAATACTTCCAACTGCGAAATATTGATGCATTCACGATCACTAGTCTGTGGAGATAACAGAGTATGGTTCTCAAATGATTATGCGAGCGTGGATTTAATGATGGTGAACTATAATACCACAGTCCAACGAAAATAATATCTCTAATCAATCAACCTTCGATACAAACGATTAATAAACACCTACAAATCAAACCAATGTTTCAATTGCAAGATTACACGACAAGCATTCAAACACTCTACGAAATTCAAATAAATGGAAACTAACTCTGCAATATCACACGATTTCCTAACCTATACTAGCTACTAGCTCGGTTCCAGAAGTGCTGAGCCCTCCCATGTCTGGAGCAAGCTAGTTTACTACAGTGAAATGAAAATTAAAACATTAACATTATGACTCACAATCAAATGTGTCGTAAGCTGATCTGATTCAAAGCTCATAGATGATCATATATATCTTAAATCTTCGAGAAAAAAGTTAACAACATTAACAATAATACATTACATACTTTGCTGTGTAACCCCTACCGTCTGAATTCAAATTTCATCAAGCCTTTTAAAAGGCAAGTGTCGAATGCAAACTTAACAAAATATTCCTAATCATGGAAACTTATTAACTGTGACAATTTGATCACTTCGAATCAGCTGCATGTATCTTCGCGAAGGATCCTAAACTAAATTACGCTGAGATGCATTTTATTGTAACAAAATTGTTTCTTGTTTGAGCATGAAGTGATTTATTCAATACATGTTCCTCCACATGGCTGACCCACTCAAAACCAAAACCGTTCAGAACCGAAACCATTTAGATTCAACAATTTTGTACTTAAGAATTGTTTGGACCTTAACTTCCTTTTGGTGATGAATTTTGTCGAACGATTTCTGGGTTATATGAAAGAGGGTATTTTGAGAACGATGAAAGTCTTAGAATGTTGATATTCTTCACCATTTTATCACAAAATTCATATTTTCACCTACAACAATCTCATTCCGTACTTAAACTGTTATAACTAGTTTAATTGACTTGTGAAGAATTTCGGCGATGGAACCTTGTGACAAAGGAACTTAGCAAAATTGTCATTATTAAATCATGGAAAAATCATCTTTAATCATAGAATAGTAAAGAAAACTAATGATAACCAACCATAGAGTTTAAGATATGTATTTGGCGGCAAGTTAGAGAATTATGGTACGAAATGGTTTAAAAGTACATGAATATAGGTTATGAATGGTGGTATTGCATGATGAAAACCTGGGCATATTTAAGGCCCAACAACTGGCTAACTAGATTTAGGGATGGAACAACATGGGAAATCAAAATTTTGGTTGCATGGTCCCACTTCGCGGTACCACATACATCACTGCCCTCCACTCATTTTAACCCCACTTATCACTTTTCCCATCCAGATCCACATTTTTACACTGGGTCCACAAAGGGTTAGCCTCCCCATCCCCTTTCCCACACCATGGATCGGTTCTGGAAGGATGCCTCAGAGGTTGATGAAGGTAAAAAGAAAATAAAAATAATAATTTGGCCACTTTCAAAAGGAAATGTTCAACAAAATGTAAATGATGGCCAGGACATACAAATTTAGCACGTGGGGAAAAGGAAAACATAAGATCTACCCCTTATCTATGGCCATCACCTTAGTTCCTATGGGCCCTAGATGAGCCCCCTCTACATTAAGGAACTCATGATTGTCCCCACCCCTAGTGGGAAATGAATTGTCCCACCTTAAAGGGGGTATCTACTTTTGTACCCACACATCATTCTCTCATCCCCTGGAGCCCTGAGAAGTCATGAAGAAAAATAAATCAAAGGAAAAAGGCATATGAAGATGGGTGGAAAATAAAATTTCAGGGTAACTCATGTATCGTGATTTCTCCCTCTTACACTCATATACCCAAGTGTGGGCTTTCCCGATTATAGCTACCCTTGTACCATGGCATGTGGCTTGGAGCTTTCCCCTTATCCCCACTCCATTCCATCATTATATCACATGCCACCTACCACTTGATGGACGTATCATGGACATGTCACCCCCTTTAAAGGTCGAAACCACCTAATAGGGTCCTTGGTTAACTCTCTTATTAAGCTTGGAGACACCTGTACATGCCAAAGCCCAATATGGAAGTGCATGCCACAATGAAGTGCCCATTTGATTCCACAAATATTTGTAAACTCTTTTACTTTATTATTCTAATGATTTGTTGTACTAGAGGGCAAGGGGATGCATTGGGTCTTATGCAAGATTGTGGGCAGTTCTCCATTTGGGCTATGGTCTCCCTATATGGGGTCCAAGCCCTCTAGAGGGTCACATTGACACTTGTAGGGTGAGTGTTGAGAGCCATGGGCCTCCACCATAATAGAGAGCCCTTCATGGATCCCCCAACACCATTCAATGATTGCTTGTGTTCCACCTTTTGGATGAGGATGATGCACTTGGATCACTATGCACAATCGACTTCACACTTGTATCAAACACTTAATAGAGGTTCCAGGGTCCATATGAGGACGTGTCTCACCTTGAGAGACAAAGGGAGGGCTTACATCATCATCCTAGCCCTTACAAAAGGCTTACATTCATTATAAATCCTCTTGGAGACCCATGAGTATGTCATTGTGCCCCCACACCCACTTGGGGACACCACATGTGACTTATTGGATATCAAGGGGCCAACCTCTTGATCACTGTGTTTGGAGCATATTGTCTCAACTTCACACACTTTGGATGACATTATGCCTTCTCAATGGCGCAACGACTCATCATGTTTACTATTTTTCCCTCTTGAGAGGCTTATATTTCTATTTTGGAGCTATCTTGGTGGGCTTGTCACCAAGTTATATCATTATTGTACATTATTTTATTATTTGGGGCATTATTAGGCTAATTAGGCCATTCGAATCCCCTATTGGATTGTATAAAGAGATGAGAGGATGATTCATTTCTCTCATCATTACTTGGACTTGGATCATTGTTGGGGAAATTATATGTGTAATAATTCCAACATTAAATTATCAATTCAGGACTCATAAGCTTCGAGGCACAAGCGTAGGCAATGTAGGATCAGAGTATCTAACCTAAATTAATATCCAATTCCTATTTCTGAATTAAGTACAGAATGCAAAGGCTTCTAAACTAACACTATCTCAAGCAATCGAATTATAAAACTCAAAGAAATCGAAACAAATGACATGTAAGGAAATGGAAATCTATTGTCAAAAGTAACCAATCTTGCAATGGAATGAAACTAATCTAGTACAAAAAAGTAACCACACATGCAATGAAGTAACCATAATCTAATGCCAAAAAATAAACACGCTTAATCTAATGCAAGATAGCAATATTAATCTAATGCGGGAAAGTAATCACACTTGCAGTTGCAATAAACCCTATTCTAATGCAGAAAATAACCACAATTCAAACAAAATTGTAACTAATCTAATTCCCGAGATCACACAAATCAATAAGCATTGAAATTGATCTCTTAATCATATCTAGTTTACACCCTCAATTCTACAAATCTTCAAAATGACAATTTCAAATTAATATTTCCATGTTGCCTAAATTAACACACTTAGATTAAAAGATCATTTTTTTTAATTTAAAATTGTTGCAAATAAACTTAGAAACTCTATTCCTATTTTGGACTTAACGTTGTCACAACAAACTCCGAAAACCTTCGCTTAATGCGCATTGTATTTCAATTTTAATTCAACACTTCTTTGACCTTGTTGGGTTCAGAATCAACAAGTTCGGCATTAAACACCTTTGAGTATTAAACACAACACTACAGGACTTGGAAATAGACAAAGCATAAACTCAATTCATTTCAAGATCTTAGATATCATAATCAATCCCTACATACTTTCGAATTAATAATGCTTCACAAATGATTTTGTGTTATGTAATTATATAAAGGAAACCAGTGAAACTTTTGCTGATCTAAACTAATTGAGAAGTGAGATCTATTTCTTTCAATTCAAATTTATAGAATAGAAGACAAATTTAAGTACAGAATAAAAATGACAATTCAAAAATCTGAATAATTTCCCTCAAACAAATATGCACACTACGAAATAATGCTCAAACTTAATCCTAAGATCTATACTGGTTGTAGAACTTGCTTCCAGTTATGGTGGGCCCTTGCCACTCCTAGAATAAGCCTAAACTAACTCAATAAAAATGAAATTCAAAACACAATCACAATACTTATAGAGAATTTAGAGATGAAACAAAATTCAATTAAGATGCAATTATTATTACAAAAAAGCTTTCATCCATCCTTTATTCCTTCCCTGCTTCACTTCCTCTTAAAAACTTCAAAAGCTTACAATAAAAACCATGACTGAGCCATTTATAAGATTTACAAGGCGAATTAGTCATTTTCCTCAATATGGAAAATTGAACAATTTTAACAAACTGACCCCAAAGATATTGGCATATCTTCCTAACCATGGTGAATTTTGGAAAACTGTTCGGAGGGAACCTAAATTATTATGTTTTCAACAAAAACATTCCTTGGATTTGTCTCATTCAAGTCCATCTCCTCGTAAAACGTGCCCAAAGTTGACTGTCTAACTCTTTTTGCAAGATTCTGGAACTCTGGAAAAAGAGTCATTTTTTATAAAACTGCCTCCAAGATCCAATTATAACGTTTAGAAAAATTCGAATCTGGAAAAAAGGTTTTGGATATAGATAATTGGTTATATGGTTAACAAACCCATTATCTCATATTTTCTATATTTAAACGTGGTAGTTTGGAAACTGTGCAGATTTTGAGCAGATTTGTTAATTAGCTCCTAGGGACCCACATGTGCGACCTGGTTACAATCCAACACATGGAAATGCATTAAAAAATTATTTCTGGACAATAACCTCCCTCGGTTTTCCTCCGAAGCATGCCAAAATGTCGAAACCCCCAATTGGATATTCCCGTACTCTACTTATACCTACTAGTTCAATAGACTTGTGAAAAATTTCGGTGATGGAACCCTGTGACAAATGAACTTAGCAAAACCGTCATTAGTAAATCATGAAAAAATCATCTTTAATCATAGAAGCTTCAAGAAAACTAACGATAACCAACCATAGAGTGTAAGATATGTATTTGGCGGTAAGTTATGGAATTATGATACGGAATGGGTTAAAAATACATGAATATAGGTTATGAATGATGGTATTGTATGATGAAAACATGGGCATATTTAAGGCCCAATATCCCCCCATGCTTGAGGATTTTCATGTCCTCATGCAAACAAGTACTTTTCTCATTATAAAATTTATGAAATCGTGGCTTTGGGCAGGGTTGGTTTTTGTGGAGCAATACCGTGTGAAGATTTGAGGGTGTTGGTTCTTGTGGAGCAAAACCATTCTTACTTTACTACCATAGATTTGATTTTGACAGCGATACAAATTGAGGATAAATAATAGATATGGTAGGAGGAAATGATGAATGCGATGATTGGTGGGAATGGAAATGGTGGAGGAGATGAAGTGGTGATGGAGATGGTAAAATAGGTTCTTTCATACTCTATTTTTGTGAGGCCAATGCTTATGGATGGTTCCTTTATGAAAGGCAGGAATGACTTCATCCTCTATTGGATACATTCAACTAACAATATGTGCGAATGTAGGAAGGGAGGACACTATAGTTAATGCTTTTGTTTCATGAACCAATATATGTTTCTTTTCATGATTATGACCTTATTAGAGTAGCATGCATTATATTATGAATGAAGAATTTGCAAATGGAGGGTATATGGAAAACAAAATATACGGAATATGTGGTGGTTTATCATCAAAGATTTCTTAAGTCTCTAATGAATTAAAGAATCTTAAGCCAATTTTACCTCAAGTTTTACCTTTGTTGTTGATGTGCTTGGTGCTGCAAGATGAAGTGAATGGTGTAATGGCCAGAGCTGATGTGACTGCTGATCTAATCTTTTGAAGAAGGATGAAGGATGAACTAAAGGTCCCCCTCTCCCCCATTCTCGAGGAGTTATATGTCCCAACTGAGGGAAGGTCACTGCTGCTACAACTGACAATGGAGATGTTGATACAAAAATCCAAATTGCTACAAATTTGTTTTGAGATTACAAAACTGCATAGTCTTCAACCGCTACACACCCGTGTGCAATCTTGCATATGTGAATAAATAGTGCCAATTTCGAACATAAGCAAGAATCATTCGATTACCAACCATTGACCAAGTCATTAACTAATGCGAGATATCCCATAGTTGATGTTAATGAGAATCAAGGCACTAGGTACATTCTACTAGCCATGAATGGATTTGTTGAAGTTGAATGGATTGCAAAATTCATCCACCAAGAAACATTGATGTATTTCCTTAGTAGATGACAAGGATACCTGCCATTAAGGCATGCAGGTCCCCATGTACCTTATCTAACCCTAATCGTAATCCCATATAATGTGTTGATGTTGATGGGATAAGACTTGTCGGCAGGTGGGACTTAAGGAATCCCACATCAACCAACTCGAGTAAAAACATAATAACTTGAAAGATACATGATTTTAAGAACTCATACAAATTTACAAACTTTATTGGGAACCTTGCCTGCTAGTTACCTGGTTTTCAAGCAAAGTCCCTGTCTAGTTGCGCCAAATAATCTGGTTTTCAAAAAGGACTTATTTTTCTGTTTACTATTTTATTTATTTATTTACTAATTTTCCTACTATACTGGAGAAAATATGTACTCCTTCAAGTGAAAGAGAACTTCCAGTGAAGCCATGCGTAGATCAGGTATAAGGATATATTCATGCTTAGATTTAACATATAAATTTACAGTGTACATGAGCATGTAAAAATATCAGCTGCAAATTATATGATGCTAAGAAAGTGTGAAGAAGAGAATGATGCCTTGCTGAAGTATTGTTTTGGAACCAATGCTCGATGTAATGATAGTGGTCTTGGTCCATTTCTTCATTTGGACAATGTTGCATGTCATCTTCTTTGGCCTTTTCGATCTCTAGTTTTAGGGGATTCTCTCCAGTAGATGTTGTCCATAAGTCCTCAGTTTCCTCTAAAGGTTGGAAAATGTGATTATTGGAGGATTCTAGCTCTTCATGTGGTTGTGGCTCATGAAATCAAGTTCTTCGATCACTTTTGGAGAGGTAGAAAGGTTCTTGACTGTTGTGAAGATTTTCTCTTCCTGAGAGGCAGAGACCCCAACAGCTACTAGGATTTGAGATAACTCTTTCAAATTCTTAATCATCCTTGAATCATCCTCGCTATTTTAGAAATACCTATTTCCACACACAAATAAATACTTGGGGGGTCTTACAGTACCCCAAAAATGTTTTGTTGTTTTAAGAGCTTAAAATTTTTAATCTAAATGAAAAAGAATTGATTGCAATAAAATTCACCAAACTTTCTTACTTGGACAACCAAACTTTGGAGCAATCCCACAATAGTGGATGCGTGGCTCTTCACACATGTCTTACCATACTCTCTACACCCTTTGATTGTCCTGCAGCTAATATCACACCAAAAACTTTGTGAAAGAAACTAGGCCCTAATCCCTTTAGCACCTCCCCGACAACGACGCCAAAAATGTTTGGGAAATTATATGTGTAATAATTCCAACATTGAATTATCAATCTGGGACTCGTAAGTTTCAAGGCACAAGCATAGGTAATGCAGGGTTAGAGTATCTAACCTAAATTAATATCAAATTCCTATTTCTGAATTAAGCACAAAATGCAAAGACTTCTAAACTAACACTATCTCAAGCAATCGAATTATAAAACTCAAAGCAATCGAAAAAACAACAAGTAAGGAAATGGAACTCTACTGTGAAAAGTAACCAATCTTTCAATGGAATAAAACTTAATCTAGTACAGAAAAGTAACCACACATGCAATCAAGTAACCATAATCTAATGCCAGAAAATAAACACACTTAATCTAATGCAAGAAAGTAATCTTAATCTAATGCAAGAAAATAATCACACTTGTAGTTGAAATAAACCCTATTCTAATGTAGAAAATAACCAAAATTCAAACAAAATTGTAAATAATCTAATTCCTGGGATCACACAAATCAATAAGCATTGAAATTTATCTCTTAATCCTATCTAGTTCACACCCTTAATTCCACAAAGCTTCAAAATGACAATTTCAAATTAATATTTCCATGTTGCCTAAATTAACACACTTAGATTAAAAGATCAAGTCTTTTCAAATTTAAAATTGCTGCAAATAAACTTAGAAACTCTATTCCTATTCTTGACTTAGCATTATCACAACAAACTTTGAAAACCTATGCTTAATGCGCACTGTATTTCAATTTGAATTCAATACTTCTCTCACCTTGTTGTGTTTAGAATCAACAAGTTTGACATTAAACACCTTTGAGTACTAAAAAAAATGCCACATGACTTGGAAATAGACAAAGCATAAACTCAATTCATTTCGAGATCTTAGATACCATAATCAATCCTTGCATACTCTCGAATTAAGAATGCTTCACAAATGCTTTTGTGTTATGTAATTATATAAAGGAAAACAATGAAACTTTTTCTGATATAAACCCATTGAGAAGCAAGATCTGTTTCTTTCAATTAGAATTTATAGAATAGAGGACATATTTGAGTACAAAATGAAAATGGCAATTCAAAAATCTGAATAATAGCTCTCAAACAAATATGCACACTGCGAAATAATGATCAAAATTAATCCTAAGATCTATATTGGTTGTAGAACTTGCTTCCAATTGTGGTGATCCCTTGCCACTCCTAGAGCAAACCTAAATTAACTCAATAAAAATGAAATTCAAAATACAGTCATAATACTTAAAGAGAATTTAGAGATGAAACAATATTCAATTAAGATGCAATTATTATTACAACAAAGCTTCCATCCATCCTTTACTCCTTACATGCTTCTCTTCCTTTTACAAAATTAAAAAGCTTACAATACAAACCATGGCTGAGCCATTTATAAGATTTACAAGGCAAATTAGTGATTTTCCTCAATATGGAAAATTGAACAATTTTAACAAATTGACCCCAAAGATATTGGCATATCTTCCTAACCATGGCAAATTTTGGAAAATGGTTTGGAGCGAACCTAAATTGTTATATTTTTCAACAAAAAAATCTCTTGTATTTTTCTCATTAAAATCCATCTCCTCGGAAAGCATGCCCAAAGTTGGTTGTATGGCTCTTTTTGCAAGATTCTAGAACTCTGGAAAAAAAGTCATTTTTTATAAAACTGTCTCCAAGACCCACTTATAACGTTTAGAAAAAATTGAATATGGAGGAATGGTTTTGGAAATAAATAATTGGTTATATGGTTAAAAAACCCATTTTCTCATATTTTCCAGATTCACTTCTAGTTGCACAAAAATCGAGGTCACACTCAGTAGTTTGGAAACTATGCACATTTTGAGCAGATTTGTTAATTAGCTCCTAGGGACCCACATGTATGACCTGGTGGAAATCCAACACATGGAAAAGTATTAAAACATTATTTTGGACAATAACCTCCCTCAGTTTTCCTTGGATGCGTGCTGAAATGTCAAAACTCCAAATTGGATATTCCCGTACTCTACATGTACCAACTAGTTCAACTGACTTGTGAAGAATTTCGACGATGGAGCCCTATGGAAAATGAACTGAGTAAAAATGTCATTAGTAAATCATGGAAAAATCATCTTTAATCATAGAAGATTCAAGAAAACTAACGATAACCGACCATAGAGTGTAAGATATGTATTTAGCGGCAAATTATGGAATTATGATACGGAATGGGTTAAAAATACATGAATATAGGTTATGAATGGTGGTATTGTATGATGAAAACATGGTCATATTTATGGCCCAAAAATCATTTTATCTCTTGAGATTTTCACTAGAATTTTGGATAAATTAGTTGGAGAACTAATGCATTTTGATGTTTGGAAGGTCTTGATTTTTCTATCTTGGAGCTTCACTTTTCTTGCAATGGATGATTGGAATAATCTCACTGTACATTGTGAGTACTCGTTTCATGCTTATCTTGTAATTTTGTCTCATAAAATGATCTATGGAATATTTTCCTTCTGTAGCTGGTGTAACTTCTCTTGGGCTTATGCAAAGTTGTTGACCTTGTCTTTGTGAGGGATTTTCCATGTTTATTGTTGAAATGTATGGTGGATAATCGTCCTAGAAATACATGATTTCTCATGCATTACCTTGATAAGTCATCATATGCAAATAATTAGAAGTATAATTTTCCCTTGTAACCTAGTTGATGCTTTTCTCATGCAAAGTTGTTGGGGAACTCCTTGATTGAAATTAATCATCTCTAAACATTGCTTTCATTAGAATCCATTCTCCCAATAGGCTAGGCACTGATCTATTCCATAGGTGATCACAAAAGAATATTATTTTTCACCTTTCCTTCTCATTATAGGCCTAACCCTAGTAGGTCACCTAGGGCATCAAGTGAAATCTTTTATATCCATCCAAACACCTTGAAAATTGGTCCACAACTACGTTGGGTTCTTCTCAAGGGGTCCCCTTCCTCTTTGGATTACCTATCCTCGATGAAGATACAACTATGACAATGAAACATATCTCACCCTCTATCCTTCCAAGCTTTCATGGATTAAGGAGTGAATATCCTGAAACATCTCTCTTTTAATTTGAAGTCTTGTGTAGATCATATGATTATCTGCATGATGCTCAAAAGTCAAAATTATTTCTTGCAACCCTTAAAGATGCAACATTAAAATGGTTTATGAGTTTAGGAATAAATTCCATAAGAACATGGGAACAAATGAAAAATACATTCTTAAATAAATATAAGGACTATTGTATGCCCCATAATATTAAGGATGAAGTCTTTAAAATGGTACAAAAAGAAGATGAGAATCTTGAATACTTCATTGAAATTGTCAGGCCAGGGTAACTCCAGAATGAGCGAGAGAAAAACTGATGTATTATTCATTAGCTAACACACATTTATATATACAAACATGACGGATCAGTTCATCTTCTTGATGACTGTCCAGTTCACCCATCCGTTTCGGATTAGGTGTCAACATTCCCCCCCTTAATCTGAAGGGATGT
>APFE030412554.1:198131-218914 GCA_000404065.3 Pinus taeda
AGAAACATCCATATCAATAGGTGAATTAGGGTCATCTACATCACCTCCATTTTGTCGGTTTGAATTTCTGGTTCCTGTTTTTCCAATTTCATCAGGATGAACACTTTCAAGTGTCTTTGTCAGCCACTTTGGGGGACCTTTTCTGAGATGGTCCAGGCTGCTCTGTTGATTGAGTTGGGAGTGAATCAAGATTGAGTCTCCCAATTCTATCAATTACATCACTTAAAGCATCATCCGTTGTTGAAGTTTCAGTCGGGGGAGAGTATTTTTCAGAAGAAGATTCCACATGTTGATCTAGTATAGGAATCCCCCCTTCAAGATGTGGAATCTGATTTTCAAATTCTTGAAATGATTTCAATTTTGCGAATCTATCCAAGCGATCAAGTTGCCGCTCAACAACATTGTCAGTTTTGGATGATTCAAGAAAAATTACATCTCTAGATATAACAAACTTTTTATTTTCTTCATCATAGAGGCGATATTCTTTGGAGGTATTTGAATACCCCAAGAAAATACACTTACGACTTCTAGCACCAAGTTTGTTTCTATGTACCTTTGTATCAAAGCATAACAGGTGGAACCAAAAATCCTGAGATGTTTGACCGAAGGAACATGTCCATACCACAATTCATAAGGAGTCTTGTTTCTTATAGCACTAGATGGACATCTATTCTTTATGTATGCAGCACATAGAACAACATCAGCCCAAAACATTATCTTTACATTTTTGAAAAAAAGCATGGATCGTACCATATTCAAAAAAATTGTTCTATTCATTCTTTCAGCTACACCATTCTGTTGGGGATTATAAGGCATAGTTGTTTGATGTTTAATCCCATGTTGGCGAAGATATTGTTCAAATTCATTTGATGGATATTCTTTTCCATTATTAGTGCGAATAGACCCAATATGAGATTGTGCATCATTTTCAATCCATTTATGAAAATTCTTGAATGTTAGGAAAGCATCAGATTTGTTCTTCAATAAATAAACCCAACACATTCTGGTGTAGTCATCAATAAATGTCATGACATATTTATTTCCATTTGCAGAATGAACAGGCATTGGACCACATAAATCTAAATGAATAAGTTCAAGCTTCCTATGTGCTCTTGAATGTGAGTCATGAAATGACTGTTTGCTATGCTTTCCTAGAATGCAAGCATCACATTGCTTAAGTTTTCTAGGAATTGTAGGCAAACCAGCAACACCATTTTTCTTCAATAAACGGAGGCTGTCATAGTTTAAATGTCCAAATCTAGCATGCCATAATAAACTTGATGGAAGTGTACCTTCTTCATGATGAGAAATATATGAGAAATGTTGTGCATGAGCAGATGTTCTTTGCAGTTTGAGAAGTCTTTCTTCTTCTATTCCCCTCATGACAAGTGAGTGATCAGATGATTTTCTCACCTCAAGCTTGCCATCAAACATATGAATGGAGTGACCTTGCTGGCGGATGTGGACCAAGGACAGCAAGTTTCTCTTTAGCTGTGGGAGATATAAAACATGATCAAGAAGAAAGTCTGGGAGACCAGGCAGTTTAAGCCTGATTGTGCCAAGCCCTGATGGCTTGATTTTTGACTGATCTGCAAAGTAAACTACTCCATCAACATTGTCAGTGAAATCTTCAAAAAAGTCTTTTCTATGAGTCATGTGACAGGTTGCTCCTGAATCAAGCAGCCAGTCATTTTTCCAGGAAGCAAGTGAAGTGTTAAACAAATCTTCATTTACTCCAATGTTACATTGTGCCTCAATATAGTGAGCGGATTCAGGTGCTTTACCTTTGTCTGTATCATCAGTTTTACCTTTCTTTTGGTTTCTTCTCTGCTCAATTTTGTCCCATGGTAGCTTGCATGTAGAGGCATCATGTGATCCATTTCTTTTGCAGCGAATACAATGTAAATCTGCCTTTTCTCCTTGAGAATGTCTGCCCCCCCTTCCTCTGAAGTATCTTCCTCTTCCTCTTCGTCCACCTCTTCCTCTTGTAGAATCTTGAGCATGATATTTTTCTTTATTAGCCAGGCATACAGACTCTTCAGAAGATTCAGGGACTGTCTTCTTTCCAAAGGCTTTTTCTCTTTCAGCAAACTTTTTCACAAGAGAGTCAAAGGTTATATCCTTGAGATTTCCATTTGCTTGTAAAGACTCAAGATAATTTGAGTATGTAGGATACAATGCCTTGAGAAAAGCAATAAGAGATATATCTAGCTCAACTTTAGTGGATTTGATATCATGCACTATAGATTTTATTTCAGATGCAAGAGCAAGAGGGTCATTATTTTGCAGTTCAAGAGTGAAGAGTTTAATCATAAGTTGGACGACTTCAAGTGTAGAATGTGAGTCATAGAGCTCTTTCAGCTTTTGTAAACCTTCAAAGGCAGTTGAACATGTTGAAATGTGACGACTCACCTCCTTATTTACAGATGCTGCTATTAATGCATATGCTTTGCTATTCTTGTTTTCCCAGATGGCGAGCTCTTTGTCCGATGTAGGCCTTTCTGGGTCACTGTCTCCTTCTCCGACACACACTCCTTTCCATAGCTCATTGAAAATGAGGGTGTGTTGTACCATCCGGGACCAGTCAGGATAGTTCTCCTTGCCAGTGAGGACTATTCCTATCATAGAGATGATTGAATGCATTCTGTAAAAGGTTACTTCTGCTGATATAAAAAACTTTTGCTGATATATACTTCTGATGGCGAAAAAAAAATTGCTCTTAAAAAACTTCCGCTGCTTTAAAAAATGATTTTGATATGGAGAAAAATTCTGCTACATATATCACCATATATATATCTCTGCTTTAAAAATGATTTTGATATGGGAAAAAAAAATCATTTAAAATTCTGCTTTATATCACCATATATATCACCATATTTATATTCAAAATCATTCCATATTCAAAATCAGGCCATATTCAAAATTCTGTTATCTGCTTTAAATCACCATATATAATATATATCGGGCTATTCAAAATTCTGCTACACTTCAAAATTATGCTATAATATATATCAGGCCATATTCAAAATTCTGTTATCTGCTTTAAATCACCATATACAATATATATCGGGCTATTCAAAATTCTGCTACACTTCAAAATTCTGCTATAATATATATCAGGCCATATTCAAAATTCTTCTATCACCATATTCGAAACGATTGGAGTACACAGCTCTAACAAAAATGAAATGCCGAATCCCAAGCCTAAAACACTAACATGAATAACTTACAGCTAGAGTTGCGTTACCACACTAACTGTGCATCTTTTCTATGCCTAATCATTGACATTTATACAAAAACTATGTCGGTTGATTGCATCTTTAGTTTAGCAGTGTTGCCATTTCAAATTTGAGGAGGACATGGCGGTGGCTCTTCGATGTTGGTTGAGGTAATGGTGATGCAGTGAATGGCGGTGGTGACCTTTGGAAACTGAACAAGCTATGGCGGTAAAGTAGTGTGTGAAATGGTGGCAGTGCATAGATATGTCAGGCCAGAACCTACAACAGCGCGGTAAGCTGGAAACGCTTCCTTCACACGTTCAAGACGGACGGCAAAACCATTCCACACAGT
This sequence comes from Pinus taeda, assembly GCA_000404065.3. Taxonomy (NCBI): domain Eukaryota; kingdom Viridiplantae; phylum Streptophyta; class Pinopsida; order Pinales; family Pinaceae; genus Pinus; species Pinus taeda. The sequence goes on from APFE030412554.1 coordinate 201,702, forward strand.
GTTTCATATATCGGACAGCGTTTAAAAACATTCCACACAGCGTTTCATATATCGGACAACGTTTAAACAATTCCACACAGTGTTTCATATATCGAACAACGTTTAAAAACATTCCACACAGCCTTTCATATATCGGACAGCGTTTAATCCTTCATAACAGTACGCAGGAATCATACTATACGTTACCAATTCAGATGTCAGGCGTTTTAATGCAGATACGCGCTACCAAGGCAGACAGCGACGCCAGCAGAGGAGTACGCAGTCTTCAGGTACCATGTCAGGTACGCAGTCTTCAGGCATTTCAATTCGAGGCGTTATCAGGCTAGGGAGGCGTTCTCTGAGAAGCCTATCACTCAGCAGTGTAGGCAGCGTGCAGGGCCAGGGAATCAATGTCAGAGTAGTGCTCAGGACTGAGTAGCTCTCAGGACAGCAGGAGTTACAATTATTTCTCGGACCTGTGCTCTGATACCATGTCAGGCCAGGGTAACTCCAGAATGAGCGAGAGAAAAACTGATGTATTATTCATTAGCTAACACACATTTATATATACAAACATGACGGATCAGTTCATCTTCTTGATGACTGTCCAGTTCACCCATCCGTTTCGGATTAGGTGTCAACAGAAATATTTTCTTCTAATGTTAAAAGGGAAAAAATGAATAATCTAGATGAAGAAACTTTGAAAGCTCTCTTATTGAAATCCATTAGAGATGAGTGGATTGATCTTCTCAATATAATGGGTAAGTGATCTGAAAATGGGTCACTAAAGGCTTCTTGTTAGCTTACAAGAACCTCTCCCATTCCAAAGCTTATATATTCTAAAGATCTATCTTATGATTGATAATTGTGGAATTAAAAGTGCTTGAAAGAGGTGTATGTTTGTGTTTGTTTTTAAACTGTTCAAGTACTTATGTATATTTTCTTATGATGATATTTAAATGCACATAACAGTAAATAAAGAAGCAAATCAGCAAACACATAAGACAACAATATAATTAGGAGTTCACCCAAACCTCTTGGGCTACGTCTCTGTGAGCTCCATCTCAATGGATTTAGCAGTCCCCTACAGTCACCTTGACTATTGGAACCTTGAGAATGAACACTGGCTCTATTCTCTACAACTACCTCCAACCTCTGGCAGCCTCTACTTCTGCTCTCGGCTCTGGCTCTTGGCTCTAGCTCTTGGCTCTAGCTCTCAGCTCTGGCTCTTGGCTCTGGCTCTTGGCTCTTACTCTTAGCTCTGGCTCTTGGCTCTCACGAGCTTCTGGATTCACTCTACCTCCAAGCGACTCCAAAAAATTCCTCTTTCAATTGTGCTCTCTGTCTTTTGTGAGGCATCCCTCTGGCTCTGCTGCTTCTTGTCCGTTTCTCTGTGTGTAATCATCCTTCTGTCTCTTCAAGTGGCCCTCTGGCTCTTTGGTTCTATGGCTTTGCGACTGGCCATCTAGCTCTGTGGCTCTATTTGTATAACGCATTCCTATTACAATGCATCATTGTTACAAAATGCCCACTTACAGCGTGGCACAAATGATTCAAGAACAAGGACAGTTTACAAAGGAAAAGACACAGTCGGCCTCTTTTCAGACTAAATCTCGAAATAGCAATATAATGGAAATACACACGAAAAATGCATCATGAGTCGTTTAACTAGAACTCAAAATATATGCAATCACACTTAAAATCCTATCGGGTCTGCCTTTCCATCACATGTAGCATATCGCGCTACGTATGGTCAAAAAACCCAATACACAGAAAATCCGAAATTTCGGATTTCAAAATTTATGCAATTGCGTCTATAACTCTATTGGGTCTGTGCCCTAATCGTAAATCGCAATCGCATATGTCAACGGCCCTTTATATTGGGGATCCATTGATTGCCGATCACCGATCGCTGATATCGACGCATTTCATATCGCTATCAGCCCCATCGCATCTGCGTATCGCTATCAGCCCCCTCACATCTGAGCTTATCGCTGATCGGCACCATCGCATATCACAATCGCAACGTCCCTTGTATTGGGGATTCATTGATCATCGATCGCCGATCGCTCTATCGATGCTATCGCTATCAGCCCATCGCATTGGCATATCGCATCAGCGTATGTCGCATGTAATGGCCCCCTTTTGCATTTGCGTGACTCGATCACCGATATCGCAATCACTAATCGCATATGTAAATGGCCCGAGGTTCCAATATCACATGAAGCCTTCCTCCGATTGTGATATGTCAGAGATCACTAATCGGGGATCCTTAAGGACTACTGCTCTGCCCTTTAACATTGTGATGCAATATTTGCATATAAAGCCTTAAGCCCCTTTTAATAAGGATTTGCCTCCTTTTTCTAAGGATAATGGGCAAACTTCTTTTTGCGATAACTCCTTCATCTGGAGTCCATTTTTGCCCATTCAAATTGCACTAGATTCAAATTGAAAAGATCTACACAATGAGACTATTCCCAAGAGCATGGTTTTACTTTCATTTTCCTCTTTGAGGAATATTTTTAGACTTAGAAGTCTATGTTAGATCCATTTTGGATCACGCCTTCCCACTAAAAAACTTTTTGACTCCAAAAGACTAATATACTGATCTGAACAGTAAATGAGAGTACCTCACCCTCTTCTTTTAGCTTCCGTACACTTGCCTTACATAGTGCCTCTGAACCAAAGCCTTTGAACACTTCCTTCCTGGATCTGGGAAGAACTGTTTCCCTCCTTGACTTCCTGCAGAACTCCTGCTGAGAAGGCCATAGAAGCTAGTTTGAACTTCTCTGCCTTGATCATTGATCCAAGGTGGATCAAACCAATGTGAAGTTACATTTGCTTCACAAAATTTTCATTTGTACTTGTTTGACATACTGTCAACAAAAACTGTTAACAACAATAGGATTACAGACAACAACTGGATGGCCTAAACTGTTGCTTCATTAAAAGAAATAGATTTCACATATTGTGAACACGTCCATGTCTTTACATCTGCATACAAATGATTGACTAGATAACAAGCCAACAAAACATGCCTTTAAAACAATTGGCCCTTCAAGTCAAGCATGTAGAAATAGAATTTTAGGATTATTTCTCAAAGATGAAACACTTCATCATTATCTCCATCTTGGAGACCAAATCAACTTTTCTCAAGTCAATATTGCATTACATGCATGTTTACCACAAATTAATCAACCCTTCCAGTTAATCACACATACATGTTCAAATACAAGGAAATCATCAACATCCTTGTGTTCATGCATATCATGCTTATGCATGCATTTCACCTTTCAACTTTCACTTAAGTACACTGTACTGTCGAAGTTGAAATGAATATAATGTTGCAGCAATAAAGTGAGTCTCCTACTCAACTTTTTCCATTCACCTTCTTGGTAAAAACCTGCAACTTGCATTCCATTAACAAAGAAATGCAAATAGATGCATTATATAAATAAACATGCAATCTTAATTGGATAAGAATTCTAACCATTTCTTACCAATCCATTTCAAAGGCCCTTCCTTTGTTTGCACATCAACAACAACATGTGAATCAACCTAAAACACATCATTTATGGAAACTTCCTTTCCATTCCTACCATTCTCCCTTTCCACCTTATTCAAGTTCTGTGGAAGCATTGTTGGATTCAAAGTCCAACACTTTTCAGCAATGTGTCCTTGCTTATGGCAGTAAGTGAAACACATGTGCATCCTCTAGACAACATAATTTGCCTTGTCCAATGGACCTTTGGCTTCTTGCTTCCTTTCCTTCAAAATTTTCCTATATGTGGCCATTCTCTTCCAACATATAGAAACATTATGGTTAACCAAACCACAAAAGCAACATGCAATTCTTTTCCCATGCTTATATGAAAATTTATCATGCTTTACATAATCAAAAGGAATATGGTTAGAACCAGATTTATACCTTTCTCTTTCACCTTTATTGCCTTCATGAGGAGGTGAATTGAATTAAGAAGTGGCTCCCTTTGGAACACCGTCAACCTCTTCAATGGTTTCAGATTTTCCACAACTCTCTGGTTCAAGTGTATGCTTATGAACACCTTCTTCCTAAAAATGATGTTTCAAGCTATTTCATTCTCCATGAATACAATATTCACACACTTGAGGTAGAAGACCTGCAACTAAACTCCTTCTTGGATCTGTTCCAATGGTCTTCATGGCAGCTTTGGAACTTTATCCATAAGCTTGTCCATAGCCAAGACCCAAATACTTAGGCCTTTCCTCAATCATTATTGGTTCAACAATACCCTGTGCATGTTTGCCCAAGCCTTTTCCTTCATAGCACATCTTGGACATTAACTTGGAACCTATGCCTCTGGTATATTTTTCAAAAGAACCAATATAAACATTCTTAGATGAAATTGAAGACAAACTGGAATTATTTACCTCTTCTTCAAGCTGATACTTGACCAAGGCTTCTTTGGCAATGAAGAGCTATGACTCTAACTCATGCATCCATTCCAGGCTCATATTTGCAATATGAAGTTGTCTCTCCATTTCCTGCAATTTGTCAGAAAGCAACTTTTTCTCTTCCTTCATGGAATTCAACTGCTCTCTAAGTATGATGCTCTTCCTTCCATCCTCATACATTTCTCTCACCATATCCATCATGATGAATAAGTCTTGCTTCATGTCTTCATCAAGGACTCTTGTGAAGAAAGAAGAATTTTAGGACTCACTTGTAGAAGTAGTCATTATCAAAATGAACAAAAGAACTTCAAACAAGATTAACAAAGAGCTTGTTCAAGCAATATTTTGCAACAAATCTCTTGTGCTTTAGGGATTGCTTTGAGATCCTTTCGGATAATAAGAATTCCTTCAGCCCTTCTTCCTTCTTATCCTCTAATGGACTTAGCTAACAATAGCTTTCCCCTTTGCAAACTCAAACAACAGTCAGTTTACAAACAATCAAACAATCAATCCTCAACTGTTTAAACACCTTTCAAGTTAAGCAAGCAAATAGATTGCTCTGTCAATCAAGCATTCTGATCTGATACCACTTGCATCATTATACCACCTGCTCTAGTATAACTTAACTCTGATGTCACCTTCTTTGAAGGTGGGGTTAATAAACTTGAAGCTCCAATATAACCTGGCTCTTATACCACTTGATCTGAAAATGGGTCACTAAAGGCTTCTTGTCAGCCTACAGAAACCTCTCCCACTCCAAAGCTTATATATTCCCAAGATCTATCTTATGATTGATAATTGTGGAATTAAAAGTGCTTGAAAGAGGTGTATGTTTGTGTTTGTTTTTAAACTATTCAAGTGCTTATGTATATTTTCTTATGCTGATATTTAAACATACATAACAGTAAATAAAGCAGAAAATCAGCAAACACATAAGACAACGATATAATTAGGAGTTCACCCAAACCTCTTGGGCTACGTCTTCGTGAGCTCTAGTCAACTTGACTAGGCTCTCTGGGATTATGGTAATATTTCTTTTACAAGTGTATAGGATGCTTTATCACACCAATTTTAGGAGGAAAGCACCCTGCTAGCAATCTCTCTTCCCATTCCAGAGTGAATTGAAGAGGTTCGCAAGGAATGGTTTTCACATCCTTCGCTCTCCCAACTCATTAATAAATTGCAAGCAGATCCAAATTCCACAATGGGCTACTCTTGGCAAGATGAGATTCTTCACTACAAGGACAAAGTAGTGATATCACCAACATCCTCCCTCAAAATTCACATTTTGGAAGAGTTACACTCATCTCCCACTACAGGCCATTCAGGCTTTCAGAAGACTTATGCTTGCACTCGGCGTTCATTCTTTTGGACATGCATGAAAAAGGAAATTCTTACTTTTGTAGCTAAATGTGATGTGTGTCAGTGCCAAAAAGGGAAAACAGTCAAATCCCTAGGCACTTTACAACCATTGCCCATCCTTGCCTCAATCTGGATGGATGTTTATATGGATTTCATTACTGGTCTTCTGAAGTCAGGCAACAAGTCAGTCATCATGGTGGTTGTGGACATACTTTCTAAGTATGCTCATTTTTGTGCCCTACCCCACCCTTTTACACCCGCTTTGGTGGCTCAATCTTTCATGGACCAGATCTTCAAATTGCATGGCATGCCCACTTCCATTGTGTCTGACGTGACCTGATCTTCACCAGTAACTTTGGCAAGAACTCTTCAGCTACAAGGAACACAACAAACTCAGTACTTCCTATCATCCCCAAACTAATGGTCAAACTGAAGCAGTCAACAAATGTCTGGAGACCTACCTCAGGTGTTTCACTTCAGAAAAGCAACATCTATGGGTACAATAGTTACCTCTAGCCGAATGGTGGTATAATACTAACTATCATGCCACCACCAAGATGACTCCATATGAAGCAGTTTATGGTCAACTCCCCCCTTCACCTACTTCTTATATCCTGGGATGATCTAAGGTACAAGCAGTGGATCAACTCCTACAGAACTGTGTAACCATGCTTGCCCACCTCAAAGATAATCTCCATCAAGCTCAAAATCGAATGAAGCAACAGGAAAACCAACATCGTTCAGAGCGCACATTTCAAGAAGGGGAATAGGTATTATTGAGGCTACAACCATATAAGCAAACATCACTCAAAGACAAGGGTTTTCAGAAATTATCTCCAAAATTCTACGGACCGCATCAAATACTTCAACGCATAAGAGTAGCCTACAAGCTAGCCTTGCCACCCACTACAAAAGTCCATCCCATCTTCCATGTCTCATGCCTCAAGAAAGTGGTCGGGAACAATTGCAAAATTGAAACTAGTCTACCCGAATTGGATGAAGAAGTTTCAATCTGGCTCCAACCTAAATAGGTTCTTGACACGAGAGAATGGCACCTTCATGGCCACATGATCAAGGAAGTCCTCGTCAAATAGAAAGACACCTCTCCAAAAGATGCGACCTGGGAACCAGCCACTGTTCTTCAACAGTTTCTGCAGCTTCAGCCTTGAGGACAAGGCTATTTTTATGGGGGAGGGCATGTTAGGGTCCAACCCTAACCCCGTTATTTATGTAATAGGGTCAAGTCATAGGTATAGTTAGTTAAAGAGTCAATAAAGCCCATAATAATAATTGTAAGTGGTTGACCCGCATTTAAAGAAGGGACCGCAGTTAGTTGCAAATGGGCCATGGTATTAGATAGATGGTATTAATAAGAAACATGGTACTAACCCATGGTATTGCATGTATGAATCCTATATAAAGGATAGAGACTCCCCATTGAGGAGTGCCTTGTCTTATTTTGTAATCAAGACCCGCTCTATTGGAGGTTGGCCCCTTGAAGAGGCAAGTGAACATTGCTTTCCTTTCTGAATAATAAAATGCATGCTGTTATTTCTCATTGTTCTGTGTTCTCAGTTATATTTCTTCGCATATTTGGTATTCTAGTATCTTCTCACAGGTCCAGAGCATAACAGTAGGCACTAGCCTACAGAAGGCTACCACCTTCACTCTTCCTCCAGGGACCACATTTCATAAATTTTCAGACTGGATACTCCTGGCACACAAAAACACAATATGAAGGCCACGTTTCATCAAATTTTCACACTGGACCCATTAGTAACATTGAAACTCAAACTCAATAATAACTGCATCAACAAACAATCATTCAATCTAAACAGTCAAATCATTGTCACCATAACATTGTGCTAAAATCAGAAAACTGCATCAACAACCAGAACCAACTGCAGCCTCAAAAATCATATGTCAAAATGTATACGCTACTTTAATGAAGCCAACCTACATGTATATGCTACTTCCTTTAAGCCAACTAGTGTATACCTCTAAAGATAGTGAATCATAAAAACCTTTGAACCACAAACTGTACCAATTAGTGAAATTATGAAGATCTACTGTCAAATTACAAAGTTCTAAACAGACAACAACAAAGTTCACCCTTCTCACTTAATAAATCAATCAATTACGCTCAATCTCCTTATACAGTCAATTATACTTTCAAATCTAAAGAAGACATCATTGACAAACAACAGTAAAACAACAAATAAATCAGTCATCTCTGAGCAACAAGCTTTTCTTCTGCATACGCAACTTGGTAGTGCCGAACCAGCGTGTATACGTGCCTTCACTAACACGAACCAGTGTATAGATCTGCAAATAATAACTTATAACTTCACAATTATTCCAGACTTCAGATATACCCATATAATCACATTTAAAGAGTAAAGCATTTGTTAGCACTAAGATCTAGCCTATCCATTATCAGATCACATAATGATAAGTCATTTCAGGTCTTATGATCCTGATCCATCATTAGACCTCTTCCATCATCAAACACTCAAGTGCATACTTAGTCCAGATCAAGCAAAGCATCAGAAACCCATAACATGCATATTTGCTTTTTATCTAACACTTCATAAGATATTCATTACTTGTGCACTTAGTCCTTTGATCTTCTCCTCCTTATATAGTTTTAGCCTTTCTCAATACCTTGGACCAAAACAACACCTAGAACCTGTGGTATTCTTAGACAGGATCAATTAACCATTACTCCACTCAATATTGTGGGCTAATACCATGGTATTGACCCTTGGTATTATTTCACCTTAATTTCATTAATTTTCCATCCCATACACGCTTTTATTCTTGTGAAAGTGTGTACATACGTATACGCTCTTTTTGTACAGTGAAACCGCGTGTATACTCTCTTTTTGTACAATGAACCCACTTATACAACTTAACATACCTGAAAACATCCTTTTTCTTCAAATTCTTGATTCTGATCTGTAGTGCTTTGTTCCAACATCCTGTTCTTTTGAACCATTGCGCCCTGTTACCTCTGAATTGACCTGTTATAATGTGATTTTCCATCATACGTCACTTCTGAACTGATTTCTTTGAAATTCCTTGCATTTTGTCACATCTGTAAACACAACTACCATGCATTCTATCACATCCTGTTAATACTTTTATCAATTAGTTCATTCATCAAATATCAAGAACAACACGCACTAACAATCTCCCTGTATCAAACCTTTGACCATTATTCTCCTCCATCATTATGTCACCTCTGACCTATAGATTCATCTCTATTCCATCATTCTATCACCTCTGATCTATCCTGTAGATTCATCTAGTTTCCATATACTTGGCCTGCTACAAGTGGGTTTCCATCAAGTACAACACATGCATCATAATGCCAAAACCTCATTGCTCACTGCGTCTTTGAACACATCAACATTCACCATGAAGCATAGTATCTATTGGTCATCATCGAAAACACATAAATTAGTGATATTATTGGGGATGGATGGCTTATAAATAATTTCAACAGAAAATCTGTCCCTCAATGGTGACAACCTAGCAGCAACATTTGCTAATGCATCTATAGATGCGTTACACATTATTGGAGTAGAAATGATATTAAAAGCTTGGAAACGTCAAATCAGACGCCATACCTCTTGTTGATAGTTTATAAGGTGAGGTGACACAACAAATATGGTATTGTGTACCTATCACATCACAATTTTTGAGTCACCTACTACTTTTAGGATGGCAATGTTGAGGTCAATGGCTCTTTAAAAGCCCAAGATGAGTGATTCATATTCTACAGTGTTGTTTGTGAACTCAAATTCCAAGTGGCTAGAGATCAAATTCTTTCTCTGCAGTGGGTCTATTAAAATGCAACTAGCTCTAGAGACCTCTTACTTTTTGGAACCATCGAAGTACAAAGTCAACATATCATATGTACAAGAACTGTGAACTACACTAGTACTATTAATACTATTGGTAACTATACAAATGTCATTTTCACCAGTTGGACTAGGAAGTAGCTCCAACTGTGTATCTGTTGGACTAGGGATGGTTGTGCAAGATAACACCCTAGTTGGGTTTCCAGGAAGCAATTGTTGAAGATACGTTATGAAAAAGCCACCAGTTCATTTTGTTTGTTCAAGGGAATGACAGTATGTTTCATGTATCTTTGTGAATTAACATGGATGTGATTATTTCTGCCCTTATCCAAAATCCATAAATGTGACCAGTCTGTAGAAAAGTTGATCCGGATTTAAACATGAACGCAACATATTACAGATATAACCATAAATACAGAGATGCAATGGAAATAATACTTCATTTCATTAATATCAAATACTGAAATATGCTTACAAACATAATGGAAATAATATTAGCTCACGCGATGGTAGCTTATCCCTGAGAAGAGATGTGGCGGCTACATGCCTCTAAACTGTGTTACAATGAAGCTTGAAGGCCTATTTATTATGAGAAACAATGGAAACTTCTAAACATAAAAGAACCTAACCCTAGGAGATGAAACACCAAATTATGGGCCCCAATGGGGCAAGTTGGCAGATCAACTTCCCAGGGTCGTAACTTTGGCATATGATCTCCGTTTGATGCACACGGTACCTCGTTAGAAGGATCTATTCGAGGATTACAACTACTGGGAAAGAATACTAAGTTGAAAACTCATATTTGCTTCTAGTGGTTATCCCAAAAAACGTTGTTTATGGCCTCAAAACGGCTTCGAAAGTTCAGCACCCGAAAAACTGCCAAAAATAGTAAACTATGCTACAATTAAGGAAACTAAAAAAATGAAAGAAACAATGATGGGGATCCAAGTGGAATAGGCGGGTGGCCACCAATATCCACCTAGATCAAAAGTACCCTTGTAACTTTCTAGACCAATCTCTGCTCAGCAACACTCCATATGCTTCCATAATATCCACAATCACTATGTTGATACATTGGTGGACTCGCTCATCGGATGATAAACAAACGATCACATATTTGAGTTCAGCAATTGCATGAACATGAATTATGTCTAGTTGAATAATTTGTGCATTTGTTTTGTCCCATTTTTCATTTATTTTCTTGGCAACAGATAATGACATTATGTTCACCAATGCACTAGAATCACTAAGCAATTATGTACATTGAGATTAAAGATTTCAAAAGTTAACATAAAAAGAGGGAAAAGTTTATTTGCATCCATTTTTAAAGTGTTAAGTACATATTCAAGAGAACTAGATGACGTACCAGAACCCTTGTCAGAAGAGGCATCATTACCTGCAGTGGACTGCCCGAGTGCACATAAGAGGATGTCCCACTAGCTCGTGATCTTTGTTAGTTTAAACATTGAAATGTTCGCATGAACCTTATTCATGTCGTCAACTATGTTGTATTATATAGTAGGAAGGACTGTTGAAATGTATGGGGATGTAACTTGGTTTGTGACTTCTAGAATGTCAATCTTATTCTAACTACTTACTGAAGCACTTTTTGTTGCAGCTAGGTTCCAATACTTTCTCTGAGTGTTCTGTGTCGAGCTTATTGGTGGACTAGTATTTCTTAACAATTTTTCTTTTATTTTATCTTTGTCAACTCTACTATGGTAGTTAGCCCTTGACTTCTCAAATTTACTGGTTGGTCTACTTTTGGGCTAGGCCATCACTCAGAGGTTTTTTGTCGGTAGTACTCTTTGGGTTGTGAGTATGTAGTTGAACATGTTTATCATATGCCCCACACTCAGAGCATCTTCAGTTGTAGCAACTTATGGCTTTTCTTCTTCAGGATCAGTTTTATCCTCGGCCATTACTGCATCAACAAGATGCATAACAAGAATTCTCATGGCCTGATTCCACTATGGGCACATTTTCTTTGAATGATATTCTTGATGATACGAACAATATTGATCTGCACCCAAGTTTTCAAAATTCAATACAACATTGGTTCTTGGCACCGACTTCATGGGTTGATTCCTGCTCCTGTCAGAAGTTGCAGTCCTTCTAAAAAGGTTGAACCTAGGAGGCTTGCTACTCACAGTGGTCTCACTTGACCTTACTTCAGTTCTTCCAACTCATTTGATAGAGTCTGGATAGTACGGGTCAAGCTCTCAAGATCAATAGTTTCTTTCTCTTTGGCCTTACTTACAGAGGCTTGAAACCTTTTACCCATGTCCCTGGAGTATTTAGTTGGTTCATCACCTAAAATGACTCCAATCGCACGCAAGTCCTTTTCATTCATGATGGCCTCTTCATAATTTCGGTTAGTGTTTGTTTATAGTTCTCTTTACAAACTGCACAATGTTCATAAGCAAGGAAGAAGTGTAATAATCAATGGTGATGAAGTCATGTGGATTAGTGTTTGTTGAGAACTTGTTCAAAATGTAGTTAAACCTCTGATTAAAATATTTCACTTTTTCCTTTTGCTCCATCTTAAGACTTCCCAACTATTTCAATAACATGGCGGGGGTCTTGTCATCAACAAATTTCTCAAGGAAAGTTTTTTAAATCCCTTCCAGTTTTGGATAGAATTCAAGGGAATACTATTGTACCACACATCTACTCTACCATCTTAGGTACATGTAAACAATCTACATGCAACATCATCATAGCATACCTCAAGTGTTTGGAGATGTAAGTCAAGGTTGTATAGATGGTCATTCACCTTTACTACTCTTTCAGGGTCATACTTCATTAGGAGATTTTCCCGGTGCCTTGGCATCATGTGTAACACACCGGGTAGTGCAAGTGGGCCTTAAGACATCTGTTGTAGATCTAACCCAGAAATATAAGACAATATAAATAACCCAAGAATAACAATATAGAAATAGACAGAAATGCTTCTTTATTATCAAACCCTTAAGGTAGGGCAACACCATACATTCACTCCTTAAGGAAGGAGAATACTCCACAAGCCATATGCTTGTTCATACAAGAATACTTCTCTTCATATCCTCCATGTGGAGTCTCTAGCCTCTATATAGGCCTCATACATACAATACCATGCATCATTACCATGGTTTACTCATACCATCAACTAATACCATGGGCCCATTACATTATTATTAACTACTTGTGGTCCGTTACATGACATGGGTGGGTTAACCACCTTATTTATTACTATGGCCCATCCCATTATTACATTATTACCTTGGGTACCTCCCTCGGTACCCCATATTACCCCCTAGGTATATAACATGCGTAGATAAGAGAAGGAAGTGCAACAGGGACAAACACATCAGGAGGCACAACATGCATAGATAGATGAAACTGTGCCCATACAGGTTGTAGACTCATCTGAGTAGCTGGCACAAAGCAAGCAGGATGAGCAGTCGCAGGAGCAAGACTTCGCTCAAGAGATTGAACAGATACTGGAGTAGATGGATACGGAGATGGAGCAACTAGAGTCAAAGCAGGATATTGACCTCATGCCTTACAACCAAGAGGTCAGCCCATTGGCTTCACCAAACCCGAACGCAGAGAAAGTCCTAAGCGACTAAGGAGATACCGAGATCCTTGGAGACAATCCGGAAGCAGAGATGAACAACATATCATTCGGCGAGTCGTAGCATAGAGTTGTGTGATCGCGTAGAGTGGCTACTCTAGATGTCCACACATCCCCTGTATAGTTTGAAGAACAAGTGATCGTATCTAACGTGCGCAAGCATCCAACAACATTGGCCAATGATGCCAGAGCATATGTTGAAGCCACCATCTTATGTGTTCACTTCTTGATATAGAGAACGAGCGAATGGCTAAGGACTTATAGATGACCAAGAAGGGAGGAGAATAGGTTACAGCATCCGCCAAAGTGGAATTGAAGAGAGCGATACTGGATGAAGTACCGTCCCTTGAGACAGTCACGTGAATGTTGTATTCCAGATTTGGTATCGTGCATAAAGTAGTTTTCTACCTCAGCGGTTGGCAGCAACGCTATGCTAGGAGAGGACGTATCTTGTCAAATATGCATACTGTTATCGACCGCATGAAAACATGTACAATGAGATACAAAGGAGCCACATTACACTTGCCCAAGTTGATGAAGCCCAAGGTGGTGGAGTTGAAGGAAAGCATCTAGAGTCAGATCTGGAACTATGAGGAACTCCCACAACTCATCACCAGTTTGCAGGCTTCACATGCACGAGTGTTCAGAAGTATCGATTTCGTTGTGGGCATGCATGCGATCCCATCTATTGGGACACTCACCAAGGCAAAGACAAAGAATCATGTCCAACTAGAGCTAGACATCTACTTTCATGAGTTGATGCATATAGTCACCAACGCAGACTTGGCGATCAACGCAGAAACTATGCATCAATATGTCATTGGTCCGACTGCACTCAAGACAATGATGTGCATGTTATCAGATGAGTTGGACAGAGGAGCCAAATCAGTGTACCCGGATGCAACAGAGGCAAGAGTTCATTTCCAAAAATATATCACCACATAGTACACAGACACCATCACAGACTACCAAGCTTGGCATCAATTCGCCACCATCGACCATGGTGAGGATGTCGAAGAGATGATATTCCCATAGTTGTCCGAGTCTTAGTGATGTCTTGCATGGCTTTCTTAAGCCTATTTTGTCTCACATGGGTACATGTGCAGATTGTATGTAACATCTTGTAAATTGAAAGTCCAAGTGTCGATAGTTCAATGTAACAGTCATGTAATAGTTAAAGAGTCATGAGGGTAGGTAAAGAGACACAAAGGGGAATGTCAAGGGCCACCCCACCCTTTGCTATTTATAGGACCTCATAACTCATTGCAAAGGATTTTGGGCAGCTAAGCTTTCGATAGGAGTATCTTAGAGAAAGCTTGGAGAGTATTGTAACGAGCCTTGGCTTCTACACAGTGCAAAGCTAGTATATCTCTATGGAGGAGCATGCAACAGTGACTGTAATGCTCTGTTATAAGTATTATTGGCTGGTCATGGTTGTATTAAATGTTTGGAAATTTCACTTATTAATATAACAGATCCAACACGTTTCATGCATATGTTTTTATTGTATTTCAATTATCTTGGTTACTCTAATGATATATGTATCTGTTTTCTTATACATGTATGTATAGATTCTTTCTGTATATGTATGTATGAATCTTACTGAGATGTGTTGTTGGTTTAACAATCACTTTGGATTGTTGCTTTGCCTTCCTTCTAGTTCATGATGCATCTTTTCTCGTGTGTTCCCTTCCAAGTTACGTGTTTACATAGGTTTCCAAGGGGCACACTCATTCCACCTTTCGTGTGTTAGAACCATTC
This sequence comes from Pinus taeda, assembly GCA_000404065.3. Lineage (NCBI taxonomy): Eukaryota > Viridiplantae > Streptophyta > Pinopsida > Pinales > Pinaceae > Pinus > Pinus taeda. The sequence goes on from APFE030412554.1 coordinate 216,720, forward strand.
ATGCACCTTCCTTGTCTTACTGCACATGTCACACCCTTGCTACCAATAAGGACATCTTACTTACTTGTATATGCAACCATGGTCAAGGCAATACTGTACGACCCACTACTGGGACTCCTACACCAAACGGTCTGAGGTCTAGTTGGGCCTTCTTACTGAGGAGATCGCCTTACATGTTGGTGGGTCTAGCACCGTCAACACAACCTGCCTTAATGCATCATGAACATAAATTTGTATTCACTTGAATAATTTCCAAGCCTCTTCCATGCATATTACAAAACCATAAGCATAGGTTGTATTATGGTTTCATATTCTTTATTTTACTTTCCTTATTGATTCCATAATCAACTTTTAGCAAGAAAAACTTGCCAAGCTACTTCTTGAAATTGTCTTCATTTCCCAACTTTTGAATTCATCTATTGCAACCTTGTATGCTAAGTTTATATTTGTCAAACCAGGCAGTAACTCCTCAACCAAAATTGATTCGTGTGTGTTATTCCTTCAGGTAGGTCTTCATTATATACATGAGGGAGAGACTGTTCACTTCATCTCCCAATGAGTGTTCATATTACTTATTTATCTATTTACATTATATTCGCCCAATCTTGATGATTAGGTGTCAACATTCACCCCCTTAATCTGAAGGGATGTTGGTGAGTCCAAGCATCATTTTGAATCGTTCAAGCTTTTCTCTTCCAAGCGCTTTGGTGAAGATGTCTGCAATTTGCTCATTAGTGGAACAATGACGGAGATGGATTGTTTTGGTCTCAACATGATGTCGAATCAGATGATATTTAGTATTAATGTGCTTCATTCGATCATGGAACTTTGGGTTCTTGGCCAAATTTATTGCAGAGGTATTGTCAATCATGAGTGGAGTTGATTTTACTTGTTTTACCTACAAATCTTCAAGAATTTTTCTGAGCCACGCAATTTCTTTTGTTACTTCAGTTGTTGCAACGTATTCTGCTTCTGTTGTGGAATCTGTTGGAACTGATTGTTTGCGTGATCTCTAGGAGACAGCTCCTGATCCAAGACCCATAGCATATCCTAAAGTAGATACCCCAGTTTCTTTGTCTCCATCGAAGTCTAAATCAAAGTATCCAATCAAGCTGAAGTCGTCCACCTGTGTATACTTGATTCCAAAGTTTTGAGTTCCCTTCAAGTACCTTAGAACTCTTTTTGCAGCAGACCAATGTCCCTCACAAGGCTTTTTCATAAACCTGGAGAGGATTCCAACAACAAACAAAATGTTTGGTCTGGTAGTAGTTAGGTAGTTGAGACTTCCTAGAAGCTGTCTATACTTTGTTGCATCCTCAAATTCCTTTCCTTCAATAGATGTGAGCTTTAAGTTTTGTTCCATTGGAGTAGTAAGAGGATTGCACTCTGTCATGCCAAACCTGTTCAACAAATCTCCAATGTATTTCTTTCGAGAAAGAAATATGATGGATTTTGAATGTTGGTTTACTTCAATGCCAAGATAGTAATGAACATAGCCCAAATCAGTCATTTCAAAGATTTTTCCTAATTCTTTCTTTATGGATGCAATATAACTTTCATTGTTCCCTGTCATTAAAAGATCATCTACATATACCACAAGATATACAACTGTTTTGCCAACTTTCTTGACAAATAAAGTTGCATCATCAAGATCAAAATGATTGAAATTGAGTTTCAGAAGATGCTCAGTTAATTTTTCATACCAGGGTTGCGGTGCTTGTTTGAGGCCATACAAGGACTTCACAAGTTTGCATACTTTATGTTCATGTCCTTTCATAGCAAATCGTTCAGGTTGAGACATAAAAACATTCTCTTTTAGATCTCCATTTAAGAAAGCAATTTTTGCATCCATTTGATGGACTTTCCAACTGTTCTGAGCTGTTAGGGAAAAGAGTGTCCGAATGGTAGCCCATTTTGCTGTGGGGGAAAAAGTCTCCTCATAATCGACCCCTTCCTTTTGTGCAAAACCTTTTGCCACAAGCCTAGCTTTGTGCTTGTCAAGTGAGCCATCAGCTTTATACGTGTTCTTGTAGACCCACTTGCAGTCAATTGCTTTGGTTCCTAATGGAGGATCAAGCAGCTTCCAAGTGCCATTCTTTATGAGGGAATCATACTCCTTTTGCATTGCTTCTTTCCATTCATCATGAGAAGCAGCTTCTTTGAAGGAAGTTGGTTCAAAATCTGTAGACAAGTTC
>APFE030412554.1:223905-251110 GCA_000404065.3 Pinus taeda
GAAGAGTTTAATCATGAGTTGAACAACTTCAAGTGCAGAATGTGAGTCATAGAGTTCTTTCAACTTTTGTAAGGCTTCAAAGGTAGTTGAAAATGACGAAATATGGTGACTCACCTCTTCTACAGATGTTGTGATCAATGCATAAGCTTTGCTATTCTTGTTTTCCCAAATTACAAGCTCTTTGTCTGAGGTAGGTTGTTCTTGTTCATTGTCTCCATCTCCAACACACACTCCTTTCCACAACTCATTGAAAATGAGGGTGTGTTTTATCATCTGGGACCACTTAAGATAGTTCTCCTTGCCAATGAGAACTATTCCCACAATAGATATGATTGAATGCATCATATAGTCTAATCTGGCCTCAAAATAATTATAATGCTTGCAACAATAGATTGATGTCTTTGGAATAAAAATGATTGGTTATGTCTTCAAAAATCTTTAACTAAAAAAAGTAGGCTCCAACATATACCTTCCATATACCCCAATGGTAATTTTATATAATATAATATATGTCCATTAAGAGCTCAACAAATTCATGTGCCTTTATGATATATGGAAAAGAATCACAGATATACATCATGGTCTTTCCCTTTTTTTACTCCATTATACACCATTTCATACCATATATTTAACCCATCATATTATTCATATATCCAACACACATGCATGATCCGATTCGTCAACATATATTTAAGTTTACATACTTCAAATCAATATAAAAAATGGCATGGAGAACCATATAGCGTCAAAGCATTTTTTTTAATACTTCAACACTAGTAGCATACGTACCATTGACCAATGATAAAATTGCAACAATTCATCTAAAATCTCCAAATGTTGAGGCAAATTTAGGTGGAGCAACAACTTCACCGTCTACAAATCAGAGGAGACCAATCGTCTATGTAATATGCAGTCACAGAGATACCATCACAGGAGTTCTCCTCATAGTCTTCAGCTCACGACATTCAATGCACTGTGACTGGAATGAATTGTTGATATAGTCGCTACATGTTGCACTCAACGCAAGGTATGAACGACGACCGTATAACAAGGCAAGAATGACCCTTTCAAGCGTTATTCCTTTTTGCAAGATTCATCACATGACCTTCAAGAAACAACGCGCATAGAGACAAAGGCATTCCCACACTACTTCAATGCATATCTCCAATGCATTGCAAAGATTGCATTGGAATTAACGCATAGGTACAATGCAAGGCACTCCTTTTAGCCTATGGACCTCAATGGACTCACATGCACAGATATTTGAGATTCAAGAAGAATCTCAAACGAAATTTGAGCGGCAGCAAAGAACTGTATGCATTCAGCGGATAGAAGACAGAGTAGGAATAACTCTGAGTGAGAGCAGGAGTTACACAAGAGCAAAGAGATAAATTTGGGAGTTGGCTCATGTATCCCAACAGCCACACCATGTCAGACTAGCATTGTAATGAGCAGCGTTCATAATGTAACGAGCATCGTTGTCAGACCAGCGTTGTAATGAGCAGGGTTCATAATGTAATGAGCAGGATAGTTCATTAGGATAGTTCAACGCATGTCAGGCCAGCGTACAACACACAGTAGTGACTATGGAGGGGACAGAGAGCAGTAGGCAGTGGACAGAGAGCAATAGGCAGATGGGAGTTACAACTATTTTGGGAGCTGGCTCTGATACCATGTCAGACTAGGCAGTAACTACTCAACCAAAATTGATTCGTGTGTGTTATTCCTTCAAGTAGGTCTTCATTATATACATGAGGGAGAGACTGTTCACTTCATCTCCCGATGACTGTTCATATTACTTATTTATCTATTTACATTATATTCATCCAATACTGATGATCATTTGTCAACAATATTGTTGTCATAAATAATTTTTTTGAACAGAGGAAAATTTAATCAAAATGAGTAAAGTGAAAGGGATGGTTGATCGTATGAGTGGTCTGCAAAATGAAAGATATGGTGGCTAGTAATGGTTGATGGAAAAGGGGTTATTCATCATATTTTCCTAAGTCTTTAATAAACTAAAAAGCCTTATGCAAATGTTTACCTCAAGTTTACCTTTTGAAGAACTTGAAACGCTGAAGTAAGAGTTGTAGATGTTGGAATAAAACCATTCTACCGGCAAATAAATTCTTGAATCTTGAGCTTTTGAAAATTTTGAAAATGATTCTTCATGCCATCCAATGTTGCACAAAAACATATGCCACAAACTCATTTTAAAGCCAAATTGAGTGCTTCAAAAGGGAAATGGTGTATTTGTACCTTTTTTACTGCCTCATGCCTTCAGAATCCCATTTTGTTGAAGAAAAGACATTGTTATACAAAAATACCGAAATATGGCCTAATCTGCCCACAATGGTGAAAAATGAAAATTCACCTTAAAAGCCTATTGAAAAGCCCTGGAAAATTGCACTTTTTTTGGAATATTGCCTACGTCTTACTCAATTTACCATATTCTGAGAAAACCCAGAAACTCATAATTTTTTATTTATGCTCCAATATCTTGCAATATTTGTGCCAAAACTTCCTCTAGAAGAAGTTGCTACAACAAAAACAGGTTGTTACAGGAATAGCTGACGAAATTGCAAATTTCCGTAGCTTTTGCTGAAAATGTCAATTTTTGTAGAAAGTTGTTTTCTCCGAGTTTGAATTGCTTATTTGGATTGTGTACTGCATGCTGAAGTAGAAACTGTGAAACATAATGGATATTGACTGAAATAGGCCCAATTTTATTGTTTTTCTTGAAAATGAAATGAATGAAAAAGTGTTGTAGTGGTGTCATCATGCTGCTATTGAAAAACAAGATGAACATGTTGCTACAAGAAACCAATAAAATGTATTGTTGCTAGTTGTTGTTGATTCCATAAAACCATTAGTATTCATCAAAGCCAAAATTCATGGTACAATTCTTACCATGTGAATGAATGTGTTGAAGTTGAGCATGGAAAGAAATCATTGGATTACCGAACACTGATGAAAATCATTAACCAATGTGAGACAACTCATTGATAATGTAAATGAGTGTCAAGGTACCCGAGTGCATCTTGACAGGGGCGAATGAATGTGCTGATGTCGAGTCACCTGCAAGATCTGACAATCAAGAGACATTGTTGTATTCCCATTGTTGTCAACGAGGAGGCTTGCCATTGATGTATGCAAATTCCAAGGCACTCCAAATAATCTTTGATCTTGATCCCAAATAAGGTGTTGAGGTCAATGGGACAAGATCTATTGGAAGGTGGAGCTTAAGGAATCCCACATCAACCAACTCGAGCATAGAACCAAAAATGATTTGAAGAGCCATAATAAAATATTGAAACCATCATAAAATTGTAGAACTTATTGTGAAATTTTCTCGCTAGTTTCTTGGCTTTCAAGAAAAGCTAATGTCTAATTGCACCAGCAAGTTAGTTTTCACAATAGGACTTTTTTTCTCTTTGGTTTTTTTATTTTTTATATGTCCTACTCTACTTGAAAAATAAATCTCGTTCAAGTATATGAATACTTCCAATGGAACCATGTGTGTAACAAGATGATAGATAAAATCATATATAGGTTTGAAAGATACTCTTTGATATGTACCAGTATATGAGAGATCAACTGCCTTGATTGAGATGATGTCAGAAAATACTAAAGAATTGAGTACTGGGATCCAATGATTGTAGTGAACCAAAAATCAATGTAATATTGTCTTCCTTGGCTTCTTTTTATCATGGTATGAAAGTCTTTAGAGATGTGATTTCCATTCATATAATCTGGTGATAGGAATGCATGAAACTTTTCAATCTCAGGTTCCAACAACTGCAATTTATCGACATGCATCCATGATTCTTGGACCTTATTTGAATCTTATTCTTTTGGTTGTTGTTCTTCAATGGTAGTTGGTGAATCATTTTTCAATACCTCAAAATTGTAAGTGGATTGAGGTGTTTTATTGTTGGAGATATGAAATGGTTGTGCAGGTAGTGGAGTGGGAATGGATTTTTGGGGTGCTTGTGTGGGTGGTCATGGGAAAGTTTGAATTGAGGTCGATTGATGGTGAAATAGATGTTGTGGTGGAGGTGAATGGTATGGATAATATTGATATTGGTATTGAGGATAGTACAGGAAAGATTGAGGATATGGTGGATTTCCTCTGTAAGGTCCTCGCCAACCTTGTTGCCAATATTTATTTTCAAGTTGGGATTGAGATGGTCAAGGTTTCCAAGGCAAGGGTATTTTCCAATTACTTTGAGATTGTTGTGCATATCCCTAAAATTGTGAAATAAGATCTTGCATCATATTAGGTTGATGAGGCTACCATGGTCTTCTTGGAGCTACATAACAAGATTGTTCCAGTGTTTGATTTTATCCCTAGTAAACTTCCTTTAACGCTGTTAATGATGGACAATCCTTAGTAGTATGTGCTTCTGCACAAATTTCACAAATTTAATGTTATCATGTGGACATTCACATAGAGCATGTTTCTTTCTACATTTAGGGAAAAATATAAATGAAGCAACATTCTCAACTTTTTTCTTGTTTTGCATTCTTAGCATGTCAATTTGTTCATTTAAATTACCAAAAATGTCTAAATAATTGTTAACTTCAGTTTGACTTACCAATATTGATGTCGACTTACTTACTTAATCCATAACTAGATCCTAAGGGGATCTTCGATACTTTACTTTTCCTCTTGATATGTTCTTGCACAGTTCACAAATCTCTTGAAATGACAATTGAGAGACATCTCCTTTTCCCACCAAGTTAAGAAGATCAATCCATTCATCCTTTATAGAATTTAGTAGGAGAGTTTTTAATGTGTCTAATCCTAAATTAAGCAATTTATATCTTTTGACATTATAAATAAATCTCTCCACTAAATCTTCTAAGCTTTCATCCTCTTTTTGGTTCATCTTAAAGACTTCATTTCTAAGGTCATGGTGTATGCAATAATCTTTATATTCTTCCAAAAATACTCTTTTCATATCATCCCATGTCTTTATAGAATTTGTTCCTAAGGTCATGAACCATCTAAGAGCTCTATCCTTCAATGTTTCTGGAAACAAATTCAGTTTTTGAATGTGTAATGAGTAGCCATAAAATCTACAAATTATTTCAAACTCAAAAGAAGGATTTTTGGGTCTTCTGATCTCATACCTTTGAAGTACGGAAGTACGAATGGAGGGATGTTCTTCATATGAGCATTGGCATTAGTTTATTGAATGGGAAATCCAAAAGGATCTTCCTCATTGTCATTATCTCCATCCACTTCTTAAACCCTTTTTTTTGGCTCTTACTACACCACATGATAAAGTGGGGGTGGTAGGTGATTGTTTCTTTTTTTAATGAAAAGAAAAGGACTCCTATATACACTTCCCCAACAACAGTGTCAAAATGTTTGTCAATTTAATTGTCTTAAATTGTTATATGAATTATCAACCAGGATCAGTAGACCGACGAATTGTAAGTGCACTACATGTGCTAGAATCCTTTCATTATCCAAATTGAAATGTATATGATTGAATTCATTATTGAGATTAATTCTATGAAATAAAAACACACTCTTATGAAAATGATATCTAAATAAAATTCAAAAAGAAAAGAATTAAACTATTTGTCTAGAAAATCAACCTCACACTCTAAAATAAACTTAATTCTTGAAACTCTATTGCATGTCTATCATTTTGTTTTATAAGGAAACTTGAATCTACACAACACACTCTTGCATGAATAAATTAAAGCCTTTCTTGAAAAGAATCACACTCTCTTAAATTTATAAATCAATCATGAATGCAAACTGTAAATAAAACTTTGTTTTACAAAATTGAATTCTAAAGTACAAAATTCTATCAATTATCACTACTACTAAATTCAATCCTATATGCTTTTTAAATGAGTAATGAATCATCAATCAAGTTCTTCTATGTAATCTGAGATCAGCGAAAGGAAAAAAATGTTCTAACATATGCATCTACTTATCAACAACAACTAAATGAATTGAGTTATACGAAAATCTAATGAAGAACACAACTGATAAATTGAAAACAAAACCTTACTACTTGCAGGGGTCCTCCATAAGCAGATGGTTGTGAATCAAGATCAACACTCAGCCACACATTTGAATTGAAAGGTCTTCCTTTATAATTAAAAATAGAGTTTTAGCAATTCACTATATGCTTCAGAAAATTAACCTCTATCTTTGTTTCGATGGAGTGTTTATATAGGGGTTACAATGTAACTTCATGGAGATTCATATAACTAAAGACCAGAACTGAATGGAAACCTAGTTGCCACGAATTTGATGAAGCACAGTCCATTCCAACCTCTATTTGCTTGATTGGGAATTTATTGACACATGGGTGCATTGTTTTTTCACGCAATTTGCAAAATAGGGCTCCAAAGAATCTGAAATATCTCCCAAATGGTAACGAATTCAGGAAAACTGCTAGTAGAGAACCTAATTGGGCCTGTTCTAAACAAAAACCATGTTTTTGTTTTGCGAGACTCACTTTCATTTTCTCAGAAAACGCATTTGAAGTTGAATAGTCAAAATTATTGTGTTTTTCCCTTGATTTGATGTTGGAGGTCCACACGTGTGATATGGGTGGTATTTGACCAATAGAAATCCATATTGGAACCTTTAAAAACAATGTCCATGTGCCAAATTTCCTTCTAGATCGGTGCTACTACCTCAACCATGGAGGTGGCTACGGAAAATTGACAAAACTGCAGAAACTTGAACTTGCTAGACTGTCATTAGTTAAAACCATGCAAAATTCTTCTTAATCTACTAAAAATAAAGGAAAATGATGTTAATTAACCACTTACACATATAGTGATGCATCATGAAGAATTATGGTGAAAATGGTGGCAAATGAGTGAAATGGTGCAATGGATGGTTGGAAGTAATGGCTTAATGAATGACAAAGACAAGTGAAAATGATGACAAATCAATGACCCAACAAACATATTTTGTGTCTTATGTGTGTGCGTGCGCTTATTTTTTCATTCTCTATTTTTATGCATAATTTCCATTCATATGCATGCACAAATTATTGCTGAATCTAGAGATCTTGAATTTTAATAAAACTGCGATAGTGTAGAATTTTCATAGTTTTAATATAATATTATAATATTTTTTTGACGAACTATCAAGTGGAATATCCACGAAAGTCTATGAGGACTTCAATTCTACAAGTAGACTGCAGTATTGTATGATTTTTCCCATAGATGTCATGGAAACCCCTGATCATGCAACATGGTTCTTGTTGCTCCCACTACTATTTATTTTCTTCCTTTCAGCTACCCCATTCTGATGTGGGTTATGGGGTGTTATCAATTCTCTTTGAATACCTTTTTTGGCACAAAAAACCTTGAAGGAATTTGAAACAAATTCACCTCCATTGTCACTCCTGAGAGCCTTCACCTTCTTCTCAGTCTCCTTCTCAACCAATGCCTTGAATTCAACAAATTTTGAGAAAACTTCATCCTTCTTCCGCATGAAGAATATCCAACCTTTTCTAGAGAAATCATCAATAAAAATAACATAGTACTTATGTTTTGTTGTGGAGGTTGTATCAAAGGGTCCATAAACATTAGAGTGGACTCACTCCAAGATTGCATATGATCTACTATCTCAGCCATGGAAAGTGGATTTGATATATTTCCCCAATATGCAACCCTTGCAGATATCCTATTGGTCAAGGGAGACTAGTGGTAATTTTTTACATGATTTTTAAGGCATCATGGTGTAGATGACCCAATCTCTTGTGCCAGAGTTCTCCAACATCTCGACTTTGCACCTTTTCATCCTTGCTACTCAATGACGTGCAATCTCCCACTTCAAGTTTGTATAGGTTCTTCACTCTAACATCAATTTGCTTCACTTTCTCGGTATCTATGTGTATCAGAAAGGCTTTCCCTTTATTGAAAATAACATCATAGCCTCTATCCTCCAATATTGCTACATAGGTCACATTCTTCTTTAGCCCAGGTACAAACATAAAATCTTTGAGGTGAAGAGGAGAGGCTTTCTCCCTCCCAAAGGTGACAATACCAATTCTTGTAGCAATGTACCTCCCATCATCCCCCATTTCGATATGCATATAGAGATCCTTTTCCTCCATATTACTGGAAAAAAAATAATAAAAATAAAAAAATAAAAAAATCCTTGCATCCTGTCATATGGAACGAGGCACCAAAATCAAGGTACCACACACTCCCCATAATAGTGTTGACCATACATGTTATTAGAGTGAAGTATAATTTTAATTGTGAATCCAGTGCTTCACCTCTTGCTCCTCCTAAAGGCTTCTTGGTAGATTTTCTGTGAATACATTTAGGTGCATAGTGCCTGTATTTGTGGTAGTGAAAGCATTTTATCTTGCTCAAATATTTCTTCTTTCCATTATTTTGGTTGGGTTCATGTTTTCTTTGGGTATTCTTCCCCTTTCCAACTAATGCAAAATTTTCTTCATCCTCTGCTCTGGATGATGTTCTGTCTCTGATATTTATTCTGAACTCTTATTAAACCAAATCAGACCACAACCTTTCCCAATTTAGAGATTTTTCCCTTCCATTCATAGAGTCATGGTAGCTATGCTATGGTTTTGGAAGGCCTAGAAGAGCTAGGCTCACAAGGTCATCTTTTGTAACATTCACCCCAACCCCTCCAAGCGCATCTCGAACTTGTATAAATATTGAGAGATATTGTGGAATAATATCATTCATTTGTATTCTTATGTTTCGAAATTTGTCTTTTAGGGCCAAATTTATATGGTCATTGTTATTTTTGAATAGCTCAATCAGTGTCTTCCAAATAGAAAATGGTGTCTCTTTTTCCACAAATATTTGAGACCAAATGGTCTTTCACACCTTCCAGAATAATTCTCCTGGCCTTTGCAAACTCCTTCTTCCATTGGGCTAATTTTTGTGCATGAGACTATTGGGGTTTTTTAATAGTTTGAACATATTATAACACGCCATTATCATCAATAATTGCTTCCATTCGATCATTTCAGGTTGTGAAATTCAAGCTACCCTCCAGGGCATACTCCAATCTCAGTCCATTGAAAGACATTCTCTCGATCTTAAAGAAACATTGTTGCACTGAAGCTGCAAAATAGAAATTCCTGAGAGACAAGTTTGAAATATTGGTTCTAATGTGATTTGAGGCCTCTGATACCATGTAGAAATTTGATAGAAATTATAATTGCTCAAAATGAAAAATGAAAAACAAGAGACACAATTCTATTCTACTAATCTATGAAATGGAAATCATAATTTAGAACAACATGCATAGACATGCAACAAGAAAAATGACAAGTACACAATGATTTCTAGGGGAACCCAACTGGGAGAAAACCCTCAAGCCTCTTTTCATTAATCAATTGAATAGATAAAATATTACAATTGCTTGCTCCAAGTCTAAGCACAGTCTGCAAAAGAATAACTATTCCCTTTGCTGAACAAAAAATTGTGACCAACACTTAGCCAATTATCTGCTCATCTAGCCTCCTAATTGCTTGTGCGATTTTCAAGGAAAAATGCTCCTAAAATATAGGAATTTCCTCTTATTTTCTTGCACAATTCCTAAGTATTGATCTCCTCAATCATGCAACAACTATACACCCAAACTAGTATACAACTAATGTTACACTCGCCTTATCTCTTCCACCTCAGCTGAGCCATTCGAATTACATGCATGAATTAGCTATTTTGGGCTTATTTATCAATTAACTAATGGATCTATGAGTTAGACTATTGTCCCACTGTACAATTGATCTTCAACCGACTCTATCAATATTTAGAGGCCAATTAACTGAATAAAATTGAAAATAACTTAACTAGATTGGTAAAATTTAGTAATCAATACATGCATAACTGAACTCCAAGCCCCTAACTCAAATTTATTGAGCTAATTGAGTGATAAGAGCCATGTCACACTATTTAACCGCTTCCAATTTGTCTTGTTGATGTGGAAATTATATTTACTCAATTTGACTAAGACTAAAGTCAAATTGAGCCCTTCTTGCTACATTTTTTAACATTCCAAAAGCATAATTCCTCACATAACAATTAGAAAATTCCAAAAGAAAACCAAAAAAAGCCTTGCTTAACTATGTGAACCTTCCACTTTCTCTCGAATCTACTCATGATGTGTGCTCGAACATCTGCAGATCCTTTTCGGATCCGCAGATCAGGCAGTTGAAACCACGGATCAGGGCCCTGTAGATCGGGTTTTCCAAGATTCGCCAAAATATGGTAGAACCACAGATCTGATTTTTTGATTTACAGTTATGTCGGAGGATTAGTGGTGGATCCGTATGAGACGCGGTTCTACCTCCTGATCCTTAGGGGAGGGGGTGGATCCTACAACACTAATCACATCATTCCACATATTAAAAAAAGGGAACATTGAAGGAGATGTCAGATGCCATCATGAATTTGTACTAGGATCCGTCCGAGAACAAGATAATGATCCTCAAAGAAACACTCAGGACCATCAAGATGTAACAACCCACCTCACCAAGATTCAGCCTGTCAAGGATGAACTCAATGTAGTAGGAGAGAATTCGGTTGATGACGAGTTAGTGCATATAGCACTCAATGGGCTTACCAAGGAATGGTGTGCATTTGTCCAGGTGGTCTCTAGGCGTGACAAGCTACCAGACTGGGATCGTGTATGGAGTGATTTTACTCAAAAATAGTTGGGGCTAAGCTTAGTCAAGGGCACTACTAGTAGCAGTGGGAAGCAAACAAGGTGAAGGAGGAGCAAGAGAATGTCATTCTTGCATGAAAAGGTAAAGCAAAGAAGGGTTTGAGCTAGGGATAAGAATCAAAAGGAGACAAAAAGGAGGACCTATCGAAGGTTGTGCCTTGGCTATGGCAAATTTGGTCACTACGTCAGCCAATGTCCTAAGAGGAAGAAGGACAAGAAGGGGAAAAAACAACTACTTCAGCAGAGATCGAGGATTAATATTCAAGATTGGAGGATGAATTCGCACTTATAACATTATCCTTAGGAGGAGGAGGAGCATGAAACCCTAGTATGCCAGATCGGGCAGGGTTTGAGGAAGGAGTAGCAAGGAAATCTAGATTATAACCAAGGAGGGCTTGATCGGTAGAACATATATAGTTGTTGTATGTGATTCCTCAGTTGGACCATTAACTTTTCTATGTGAGCCCAAGTATTAAAATAACCAGAGGAACTACAACATTCCAGTGTTAGAAGGGAGATAGAAATTTCTAGCATGGAAGGTCGAATCAAACAATATGAATTGCTAGTGCGAGTTAGACAACCAACCAGTGGGTGTTGCAGTGGCTACATATTGTGTGTCAATGTTGGGAGATAATATGGAGGAAGAGCGAGTAGATTTAGCAAGAAAAAAGAGGAAGAGTGACTGCTGGAAAGGGTCTTCAGATGCAAGATAAAATTTCCTAGAGAATTGTTGCACAGTACAACAAGCCAGTACGAGTTGTAGGTAGGAGTGCGAGTAGCCGAGAGCAGGCCGAGTTGATTTACTAGAAGGAAAATATATTTCCCAGTTATTTTTCAGTGGGATATCAAGACTCATTATTGCAATGATAACAGGAGTGCAAAAGGTAGCACAAGGGCATCAACAGTGTAAGCCTTCCGAATAATGTAGAGATTGGTTCAGCTACAACATGTAGCAAGAGAATCATAGTAGTTCATTGATATCATGGTGGATAGTGATTTCTAGAGGATTTTATCCACAGATATTTCTAGTTTCTTAGTGACATAAAGAGATCATTTTTATTTGTAGAAAAAGAGTGTGAATTACTCTAGAGAGGATGCAATCGCACCAGTTGTGCGAGTTGACTAAGGTAGAGGGAGTTTCCAGGGAAACGAGGTACTTTTCTAGTAAGATCTATTTGCAGAGGAGAAGAAATTCCTAGTTTGATGGTTCAATTTCCAATGGAGTAGAGTGGTTTTTCCCAGCAGTGCGAGTTTGTCAAAGAGGATTCAATAAATTGTCCGTATGCGGCTACAGAGATTGATTCAGTGTCTTAGAAGGAGGCTGAATTGATTAATAAGGGCCGAGTTTCTTTCGGGATGTCAGATTAGCTAGCAGAACTGAAGGAATGTGAATGACTAGACTTACTTTCATCTTGCAGCTTTGCTCTCCCCTTGGACTATGCAAAAACTCCCTCTCTCCCTTGTCGCATAATGGGTTTCTCTCTTCCGTTGTGCTACCTCTGGAGTGACTTCCTGCTGTGAAGAAACCTGTGAAATTCCTGCAAAACTGACTGGCTTACGGGACTTGGAGTCATTGTAAAAATTATTCCATGGTTCATCCTCTAGCCAATGAAAGGTCTTGCTTAGCCACTAGAAATGAATCCTCGCATAATGGTTTCTACAAACATTCCGGAGATTGTACAAGTTGAAGTCCAAAGTAATGAATGAAAACTTTTCTATCACCTTTCCTTCAGTATTCATGACTTTCATATTCTTCGTCTCGTGCAATCCGATTTGCATAGGAAGAGTTGGCTAAGGTGATTTCTTCTTCTTGTGCAAATCTACTGACAAACTTGTGGAGAGATGGTATGTTATTTCTTGCATCACTAACTTATTAGTGGCATACCTTGGAAAACGATGTGGCAACTTCTGTCCTCCAAACATTAAAGAAAGTGCCATTCAGTAAGGAAAACCAATCCAATATCTCTGACACTACTTCCATGGCCCCAAGTGACATGCAAGGTGGCTCTTCCTCAAAGGTCAACTTGTACAATAGAATGAGGAAGTGGTCAGATAGCCTCTCCATTGTTGGGATTGTAGTGTTGGCATTAATGTCAACAAGGTCATGGTCATGATGTTTCTTATTATCTGTATGTGTGATGGATGCTTGGCTTTATGGTATTATTAGTTGGCATTGATGTCAGCATGCTTATGACTATACCTAGTGGAGGAGATGGATTCCAGTCATGTTGAGTTGGTTGGAGATGTTGTTGCTGCAGGTGGTTTGAGTGTTTCTCTTGGTGCTAGTTGCATATGTATTTACATGTCTTGGAGACATTGGATATGATGCTATCAATGTTGGAGATAGTTGTATGCCTTGATGTTGTTGCTATAGGTGTTGAGGCTTCTACTACCTGAGTTAGAGATGTTGCTACAGGTGTTGGAGGTGTTAGATATATTGTGGTTGTTGCTTGAGGAACTAGAGGTGTTAGAGATATTATGGATGATGCTTGAGGATCTGGAGGTGTTGATGTTGGTGCTACAGTTGACATAATAGGTCTTGCATGTCACTAACTTGTTCTTGGCCTATTTCATCAGTTGCAAACTTGTTACAGGGGTTTGGAGGAGTGTTCAGGAGCTGAAGAAGATGGTCCATCAGTTGGCAGAGGTTCTGGGTTGAAGGATTGATGTTCTTAATGATATTTTTTCTTACTCTCATGGAGGATGGGTCACCAGTGTGACTGGAAAGCTCTAGTCGCTTGGAGACATGCCTAAGGGAGTGACCGGAAGGTCCAGTCGATTTCAGGCACACTTGTGCATGCGACTAAGCATTTTTGTGAGTTTTTCTTCACATTCCTCGCATTGTTGAGCTAATTTTTATGTTATGGCGACATTATTAGTCAAAATATTTCGTTTTATGGTCGGAAATGTTCGTGGGGCCTCCAAAAGTTGATCAAAGTTGAAAAGATAAAATATGCAAGTGTAGTTAGTGGTTGATTGAGTCAGTGAGTTGAATCTGGATCAAATAAATCAGATGAACAGAGTTGTGATGCCCAGTAGTTCTTGGTAATTATTGAGTTGAGCACTTGAGTTCATCTAGATATTGGAGGAAGCTGATTGTGATTTGGTTTATTGTCTAGTTATTGTGGAGTGTGTGTGTGTGTGTGTCAAGAATAGTCTACAAGCTGCATGTGTTATCAAGTGCAAAATTTCTGAAGCAATTTTATAGTTGTAGCAGCAGTGAGTTGAAGTATATTTTAGAAATTTATATTTATGCATAGAGTGAAGTGGTGCGTTTTGGATTGGAGAAGTGATTGGTGAGATTTTTTGGCATTGGCAGCTAGTGGAGTATTTGGAGATTGTTTCTCCTATGCTATTCTTCAGTTTTTGTTGCATCCTTTGATTCAAAACGATGGTGTTTCTACACTGCTCATGTTGAGTAGTTCTCGGTTCCAGTTTGAAATATTTTGAAATGAGAACCACATAGAGAAGAAGAGTTGGGTGACTCATGTGGAATCAATATTAGCGAGCATATTTCTGAAATCCAATTTTTGTTGGATAGTTTGGCAAAAACTGGGCGAGCCTCATTGGCCATGGTGGTGTCCAACAGATTAGAGTCTGTAAAGTCAATTGATAGTTTAGGAGTAACCAAGCGAGGATCATTTATCATGGTGGCCTTCAACATATGGTAATCCATAGATCTGTATGAGAAACATTCTCCATTTGATAGTAGCCATATTTGTAACTCTATGTAGAGAATTGTCTGACATAATAGAATTTGAGAAGCGTAGCAATAGGAGGGTGGTTTTTTTCCTAGTGATGGCTTTTCTACCATACATACTTGTGTCCATTGTGTTGATTGTTTTTATGGTTGCATGTATATATTTGATGCTCTGATCTATGTTTATGTGTTTCAGCTTGTGCATGTTTAAAAGAATAACAATTTGGAGAAAAATTTAAAAGTTCCACATCACTGATTCACCCCCTAGCCACCCCCCCCCCCCCCCTTTCTCAGTAGTGATCTAGTTTCCAAAAATAGGTATCAAAGTGGGCCTCTCGATTGCAACTTGATCATTGGAGAGTGGATCTTTGAGATTTTGGCATAATTTTTGCAAATTTTCCGAAATGGATCAACAAGGTATTTCAAGACTTCATGAAGGTATATTTGCAACTAGGAGAGTGAATTTGGATTTGTATTTTTTATCTATTGACGGAGATATTTTTCTATCAATTAAATATGGAGTTAAAGATAAATTCAATAATTTTTCTAAAAATATTATTTTGAATAATATTTAAAAATATGATAACATGCATATGAAGCATTGTGAGTTTGCCAAAGAAATGTTGGATAGGTTGGATAATTTGTATCTTGGAGGAAAATTGCATTTTTCAGAAATGGAGGAAAATGCAAAGGATTCTACTTTTATTGCAGTAACTAATCAATCCTTCTCACAAGAATATGAAGGAAATAGTGATTGCAGTGATAGATCGAGCATCAATTGCAAAAATGATGAGAAATCCAAGGTGAAGGCACTAGAAGTTGAGGTTCAAATACTTACGGTAGAAAACAAATATCAACGAATGTTGTTGCAAATATTTGATGAAAAGGAGTGTGCATACAAAGAAGAAATTTAAAATCTGAAATCAACTGGAAAAAGGAATGAATATTGAAATCAAAATGAGGAAGTAGTACAATGAGTTGGAATATGAATTTAAAAAATTGAAGGGTGAAGCAGTTTCTACAAGAGAAGAATTAGAGAGGTTTAAAACTAGTGCTCAAGCATCTACAAGAAAAACAAAAATTGTTGGAGTAGCTAGTTGCAGCAAAAATAATAAGAATCAAGAGCCATGCATGAAGCAAAGGAGCAAGTGAAGAAGGCCTAAGAAAAATAAAAGATTTGGGAAGTTCTATAACTGTGGATTTGGTGGTCATGTAGCATCAATGTGCAGTAATGGAGAGATCAAAACCTCTCATCAAAAGAAGCATCCAAAGGAAATGCAATCTCTAGCATGCATGTAAAGTAAATCTCCATCCATCAGGTATAATAGTCCTTTTTATGGTTATTGTTTCTCATGCAATTATTTTGGCCATAAGGATATTGATTACAAGACACATGCAAGGAATGAAGATTATACCAATATAATACATCATATCATTCCTTTATTCCTTGGTCACATTAGATGTTTTGTATGTGATAATATTGGTTATAAGGCCAAGGATTACAAGATTCCCATGTGTTTGAGGAAATCCAACCAGAGAGAGGAGAATATGCAAGGCCAACCACATAAGAAGAAGAAAGATTAGTAGATAAAATTTTGAAGGAGAAAATAAAAGAAAAGAACTTACACCAAAAATTGAGCCTTGCATGGTCTTAGGGAGAGCATATGGTTGCATTATGGGTTGCATGAAAATATTTAATTATGCAGCCACATCAAAAGTGTTAATGGAAGAGATGCATATATTCAGGGGGAGTTCTTGAGGTTTGAAGTATATTTTTATGTCTAATCTATTTCTATTCCAGCTATTTATTAGTTGGTTCATCTATGTTATTACTAACAATTTGTGGAGTAGCTACATGTTGAATTATGGCAACTATGCATTGTCTAGGTGTGATGGAGGATCACACATTCAGGGGGAGAATTTATGCTTCGAAATGGACTTGAAGATTGTTGGAATAATGCTCACTTTGGAGGAGTATTATTGTGCTTATTTGTCATGATTATGTTGCAGGAAAGGAGGTTTGTTGTTGCTACCATATAGCAACAAATTATATGTTTTGCATGACATAGTTGATGTATTGATGATGATCGCTTTGCTAGATCATATTTATGTGTTGTCATGCATATTTTTGCTACAATGGAGAGCAAATGATGTGTTGGAGATAGTTCATCTAGAGTATGCATATTATTGCTTATGTTTTCATTTCTAGATGAATCTTGCATGCAACTGATATGTAGTAGATGGAAGAGCTATGATATTGTTGCATGAAGAGAATATGTTTTTGCCTATAGTATGCCTTTACGTGGTTGAGAGATGATGATATATTTTGTTGCTTATATATGGAGTATACATGTTTTGTTGCTCACCGATTTGTTGCTAATGCCTCATTGATGATATGTTGCTCAACTATGATGAGGATAAGTATTTGTTGTTGCTTATGATGTTTTGGCATGATGAGGATATGTACTTGTTGATGTTATTATATTGATGAGCCTCATGGATTCTTTATGATGATGTGGATGTATAATGTTGTTGCTTCTATGACATGTTGTTATGGTTGATGCATTTGTGGAGCATGGTGGTGGTTGCTAGTGGTTTCTATGATCTTGCTACATGATCAACATTGATGGGATGGTGATGGCCAAGGTGTTGAGTGACCACATACTAGCACATGATATTGCTAGTTATTTTATGATGCTCCTACACATTACAAGATTATTTTGTTGCTCATGGAGGTCTTATGATTTCGTGCACTTGCCATGTATTGCTTATTATTGCTGCTACATGGAGAGCATATTCACTGCTCATTGGTGCCATGGACTCATGATATTTCATGTTTTGGGTATGTATTGATGAGAGCACCATTGTGTGCAGAAGTAAAAACCATGTATTGTCATTGTGTCATTTTTTTGGTGTATTGCTCATGAAGAGACCCATGGTGTCTACTATGTCTTAACCAATGTATTGGTCAGTGGGAGTCCAAGTCATGTTTCATCTTGTATATTTTTTTATGTAGCCCCACTTTATTGGGTGCATGATGTAATCTTGGGTCCATGGAGTCATGGTTGGTGATAAGAGATGTTGTCACACAAAGAGTCTGGGCACCGCGACAACACTCAGAGTAAGGGTTGTCACTCTAATCCTTACTCACTATGTTTAGGCTTTCTCCTAGACAAGTTAAGGGGGTTATTCCCTATAGGTAAATGAATGAGGAAAACCTATGAAACATAGGCTCTAGAAGACTTAAGGTTGAATAACTTAATGCAAATGAGACAAGTTCTAATTAACTGAGTTATTTATATATATATCAACTGAGATGAATAAGACACAACCACAATATAGAAATGATTTTTAGACTAGTGCCTTTGATGCTCAATTAATCATGAACCTACTTGAAGAAATAAAATCAAGCTATTTAGAAGAAAATTAGAGATGTGATAGTATCATGATCATGAACAATTAGATGTAAAAAATGCTCCAAACCTTAGCATGGGAAATATTATAGAAATTAAATTTCGAAAAAAATAAACACCAAGAAATTCAAATGCTAAGCAATGCACATTCCTAGAATCAAAATGATTTTTCCTTAATGACCAAAATCTAGAAAACTTGTTAATTTTCTTATAGTCAAACTTTAGATATGATTTTAAGCGTGTTTGACAATAGAGAAATTAATACCACAAAATTTTCCTTTTAAACTTTGAAGTCCAAAAACCCTTAACACAAATGAAAACTCAAGAATGAACTTTAAATTAAAAAATTGATTATTACTTAGGCAAATTTTAATGTGTTAAGTTTTATGAAGTAATTTAATGTGACAAATGATTAGTTAAGTTTTTCAATGTGAGAAAAATAAAAATCAAAAAAGTTAAATAACTTAAATTTACTTAAATTTTTAATGGGCCAAATGCCACGTAAAAATTTAAACTTCCAATGCACAAAATTCCTTTTTAATTTAATTTCTTTAGAAAAATCAAGGTCACGTTAAATAAAAAAATGGAAATGAAGAAATTTTTTAAATTTTCTGTTTATATTAAACAAAATCAAAGTGTTGTCAAAAAAATGAAAAGTAAAATAAAATGAAATTCAAAATAAGAAAAAATGTGAAAATTAATTTTTTTTTATGAGATTTTATTAAATTTGAACAAAAGTAAAAAAATAAAAAATAAATAAAAGCAAACTCTAAAAAAAAAATGAATTACAATTTCAAACCTAACCCTAATGTAATTCAAAACAAAGTAAAATAAAACAAAAATGTAATTGTTTTGTTTGCTTACAAGGCGAAGAGGAGAGGTGGTGTTGCTAAAGGAGAATGAGAGGAACACATGGGGAAAAGAAGGTTGTAGGAGGATGAAAGAAAAGGAAAAATGCAAAAATGAGGAGAAACCCTAGGCAATAGAGAAATTCGAAATTTTTATTTACAGAGGAAGAAAAAATAAAAGGGCAGCTAAAAATGGTAGCCTAAAAACCTTAAGAAAATTTCCCAGAATTTTTTGATTAAAATGATATATTCTTTTGCTTCAGATTTGTTATTTTTTGCTTCGAAATTTTTATTCAGAGAGGAAGAAAAAATAAAAGGGCAGCTAAAAATGGTAGCCTAAAAACCTTAAGAAAATTTCCCATAATTTTTTGATTAAAATGATATATTCTTTTGCTTCATGAGATTTGAATTTTGAAACTTTCAAACTGGATTTTTTTTTGGAATAATGCCCCTGGAAAATGATATTGAGGCCAAATCTTACCCTCCAGGGTCTAGATATGGTGTCAAATAAAAGTTCTCCTTCAGATCTGCACCTGCAACAACAAAAACAAAAAACCCAGAAGCCAGATATACAAATAAAATTGAAAACCCAAAAAAAACCCACATTAGGAAATTGCAATAATTACAAACTGAAGGCTCTAATTAGCCAAATATATCATTATGCCGCACATAAATTAATTTTTATTTTGAAATTTTAAAAGAAGGTGCTAGCTTGAAACCATCATGCATCACAAAACGAAAATTTTATGATAAGTCCGAAGCTTATTGAGCTGGGCTCTTCAAGAAATACATATCAAGAGTTGGTTGGTTTTACTGGAGACTATCCCTAACGCCCGATAATGTATCTCAAGGTTTCCCTTCAAAACTCTATCCAACCATTAAAAATAGAGTGAGAAAATAATAATTAAATTTAGACAAATAGAGATATCTGCTATTACGTTCAAAATTAAAATTATTATTCAAACCCCAACAAACTGAACAAGATAACTCTGCTCAGATCACTCTTTAGAAGCTATCATCAATGGCTTTAGAAAAAATTATATATGAAATAAAACATGTTACCACATTCCCATGAAGAGTAACACCAACAGAATTTAACCCCAAAGTTTTTCTTTATTGTCTAGAAAAACTTTACACCAGATCTTCTTGCTAAGCACATGACTCAAAGATCGGATAGATCGACTGACAAATGACCTCTTATTTAAAGATAAATCCTCTAATGGATAGTTCGAGTGATCCTTGTCAAAGTAATCCTGACCGTTGATGAAGATCAAAAGTTCTTTTAATCTCATCTGTCGAAATATTTTAATTTTGAGGAAAATCGAAATTTTCATTTAAATGCATTTTAATTAGCTCAAAAATAGATTTTGAGTTAATTTCCCCAAAAGTTTGACTTTGACTTAACCCTCAGGGATCAAAGGTTTAAAATTTATCAAAACAATTAATTTACCTTAGTCCCAAGACCTCTTAAAATTTAATGTATTAGGACCGACAAATTTTGCGTTTGGAGAATTTAAATTTACTTAGGACTTAGAATTAATTAAATCTTTGGCTTATGATTTTAATTAATTTTGGGCCAAAAAAATTAATTAATTATCCTATGAAGGGATAATTTATTTTTCCAACTCTCAAATGTTTAGCAATGGTTTTCTAATTATGAGGGACCATGCGCTAGACATTTTACATCAAGATTTACATATTTTTACATCATAAAGAGGGAAAACCCATTTGTTACAGTCCCTCATAGACTACCCATTTCTGTGACACAAGTATAATCCAACAGACCAAGCAATTTGTAATAAAATAATCTAACCAAATAGTTAGGATTATTCCCAAATTACTTTCACATAGACTCGATCTAGAACATTAGGACTTGCCTAAGATCCTAGCGACAAAAACCATTCCATCTTTGGGGCAAGATTGGAGGGAAAAACTTTGTTGATTATTCGAAAATGAATCTGTGAGACGAAAAACCTCCTAGAATGGAGATCATCACTAGAAAGGTAGGTTTACCCAGGTCATTACATACATGACACAGGTCTGCTAAGATTATTTACATTATACACATGAAGAATGGGTTTACATAACATCTTGGAAGTCAGTCTAATGATGATAGTTGGACGGCACAGACACATCGATTAGTGCTATCCCTTTTGCGAAAAAAAGGGGGTGTATTGTTATGATTCATTGACACGTAGTGGTCAACATCTAGCTCTACTTGGGGACAACTTGCTGCACCAGAGGAACGTGAGAATCTATAATTTGAATCCACACAACACACAAGATCACATAAGTAGCGTCCATCCAAAATAATCATATAATATTAAGCACAAGAAATATATAAGCTCTTGTTACACAACATTTTGTCACTGTCCCTGTACTCTCTATCCATGGTCCTATAAGACCTCTACAGTGAACCCTACATGCTTTCCATCATGAAGAAACTATCAATATGTCCCTCTTCATGAGCAGAATAATCCCCCTTTGCATCATTTCCCAAGAATCTTCCTTTTACCCCGGTTTACAAGACCGACACTACTTACCAATTTCCTCCTCACACCAATTTACAGAGATTAAAACTAGCACTAACGTCGTATGGAGAAACTGAGCCCTTTTCCAGTTGCGTCGATCCTCTTTTGGCAAGTTTTTTAAATATGGAGTCAAAGCTTCTAGGTCTAGAAGCTTCGTAATGGAATTCTGGTATATGGTTGGGCTGGCTGGAGCTAAGGAAGTCTATTTAGGCTCCTTTTCCCTATTAGGATGGAACAAACTCAAGAGATAAGACCTTCTCCCATGATGAGAGGAACCATCTCCCACCCATCCAAGCTATATAAACCTCTTTTTTCGCTAAACTAGTTTTGGAGTGAGTTTGAATGATCAGCAAGACATCTATAGCTTATAGCTTTCTAGTGTATGTTTGAGGGAGAATAGTGTGTTTTGGTTTGCTTTGAGACTAAAGGGAAGAGGCCTTAAAACTTCTATTGTTGGGGCTATCCATGAGATGTTAGCAGAAGTGTGTGAACCCGGATACATCGGAGGAGACCAGCAACGTCAAGGCATTGGTTGTAATCTATTTCTGAATTTATATGAATACAACTATTGATTGATTTCCTACATGAAGCATTATCTTGCATCTTTATGGCTTAATGTTCCTTGACCTGTTAAGTAAGCTAAATGCAATATTGTATGCTATCGTGTTTTTTGTTGTTGTTTGTTTTCTTGTTTCATGTATTCGAAGGAAGGAAATGATAGATAGTTGGAGTAAGGAAGCAGGATCATCACCAAGCGGAATAGCATTCTAAGAGGTAGGCCCTCTTATTTGATTCTACCTTAAGGAGATTTTCCATAGATTGTTTGTTTATGGCTAGACCTGCTGTCTCGAGCTAGAGATATTGTTCATGTTCGCACTGAAAATTTACCTGCACCACTGGGGAGCCAATCCTTTTGTTTGATTGATTGTCATTTTATGGTTTTGTGTGAACTTTTCAAGTACCACCGTTCCCATTTAGTGTTCTCTTCTTTGCCTGGTTTACTACTCTGAGCCTGAAATTTACAGTGGTAAGTATGGTTTTAGCCTTCGAAATTTTTTATTTTTTTCCTTGAATCCTCAGTCAGCGCATTTATTTTTCTGACAGTCACGCTAATCAGTGTGATTTTCTCAAAAATAGTCACGCCGACCCCCTTCTGGCGCTTGTTGTTAGTTAGCCATTTGTGTCAATTCCTGTAGGTGAAGATCAAGGTTTCCCCTAGATCATAACCAATGTGTCTTGCCTTTCTGATTTCTATCTCCTAGCTTGTTTTGCCTGTGTTCTCCCTGGTTGGAAAGCTCTTTTAGTTCGATTTATATGCATGTTTGGTTTTCATTTTCTTCACTGGTTTCTTTAGTTCTTGGATGGTTTGTAACCCTAAGGAATCTAGGGTGTCATCCATTCACTTGTTTGTGTGCTCAGCAAGACAAGTTGATAGTCAAGTTTCTCCTTGCATTTTGTTTGTTAGTCCTTTTGTTGCTTTGAATTCCATTTAACAAGTTTGAAAAGTTTCTTTTGTTTTTTGAGTGTCTCTTTTCGGGCATAGATCACATTTCTCACCTTGTTTTTGGTTGAGTCTTTGCATCATTAGTTTGAAAGGAATTCTCTTTTGTGCTTTGCATTTTCTTGAGGTTGATTGTATTGGAAATGTTTCATTGAAGTGTTGGTGAAAGATTTGTTTTCTCATTTCATTGAAAAATACATAATTCTAGTTTCCTGAATCAATATGTTACATTAGTTAATATCATTGAAGACTAGAGTTGCATCGTCATTTTCATTGGAAAAGAAATGAATTCTCTTTACTAGTGAAAGGACTACTTGAAGTGCATTTGATAGGAAAGATAGGAATTGGAAAGAGTTTTTCATCATTTTTCTTTTCAAAAAGAAAAATAGTGAAAAGATAATTTTGCTTTCAATTGCTTGTTTGTTGCATTGAGAGTGTTTTCTATTCTCATTAGTGTAAACAATTCATCGAATTGAAAGGGTCTTGTCTCATTTAGCTGCATATAGGATTTTTTTAGTCACATCAATAACGCCTGAAAACTGAGACATAATTTCAAGATAAACTCTAAAATGTATTCAATTAACTTAAGGCACTTTTGAAACCTAACGATCACATTTAGAAGGTATAGGCTAGAGACATGTTCCGGCATCTTTAAACCTAGCAGCTGTCATCCACTTCAGCACTAGATAGCACTAGTACAGACTTGTGCTCCTCGTACCGTCGCGTATATAAAGGGAGACCCCACTAGGTTTCAATCCTTTATCCATAGGAATCAGAGTCTGCCGCCTCGTAAACATGATACACCGAATGCAGCATTCGGGGAGATTACCTTCCCGTACTTCTCAGTTCGCCGAGAGGTATTCTGCAGTTCATGGTTACCTAGTAATCCTTTTTTCCTAGATCATCCTGAGTAGTCATTTTGATCTTTTTGACTCCCTAAATATAAAATATCATCCGATTTCTTGTCCTTTCAAGCTCGTTTCAAACCGAAAAGAGTCATCTTTGATTCTTTCTCGACTCTTAAAACATGAAAGAGCACTAGTTTGTTTTTGCATCTTAAAAAATTGTTGCCCACAATCATATAACATCCCTGTTAGTCTTTCTGGACCACATCATGAGTATACCTTTAAATACATTTTAAAGCCTTGGAATCAATCTCTCTCTTCCAGTTAATTGAGACAAAATCATCGTGGCTGAACCAGCGGGTTCACCTAGTTCTTCTTCCTCTCCTCTGTCTGAAAGATCGTCGAAGGAGCCTTTTCCCGAATTTCCACAGTCACTTGAGGACCAAGATGTTGATCTTGGAATTGTTCTGAGTATTCAACCTTTGTCATTTCATCCTCCCCCTCCCTCAGATATTGGGTCACTTTCTGACATTGGCCCAGAATCTCTGGATAATCCTTTCCAGACTCCCAAGAGTCCGTTGACTTCTGAAGGTCAGCTTGGACTGGTTGCTTATCCTTTGAATCTTTTTTTCGATCCTATTGTGATATCACCGCAACATCTGTACAGTCTGTACGATAAACTAGGTATTCCTTTGTAATTATCCCCTTGAACATCTTCGGTAGTCCACCGTCGACTATTTTCACCCATGGAATCAAAAGGCGAAATCCCAGTCTCCTATCCGGGTCACTCGTAGGTTTCCACTCCACGCACAATCGAGGAGAAGGAATATCCTTCCCTCCTAAAGGTTTCCCTTACATGGGAAGCATTATGACCAGTGTACATCTTAACTTATCACGCAATTACGTGACTTTAACTCAGTTGGTTTCAGGCATGCCTACTGCCTCATCACTATATCACAACCCTATCTGGGCATCCAGCGCTATCCCTACCTCAGGTTCATTCATTCAGAACTCGACCTCCCAATCAATGGTGCATTCTGCAGTTACTTCGGTCCCGATGCAACCCACCATTCCAAATCCTCTTTTTTTGTCGGTCCAATTAACCCGTCCAGTTCAACCGATAGTCTCGAGCCATGTCTCTATCAGTTTTTCGATCCCTCCAGTAAGTGGACAAACTATGCCACCGCCTGGGGTGGGAATTAGAATGTTTCTATGATGTTTGGTATAACCAATGTGAGTGGCTCACAAGCTCATATGGTTGGAATGAACCAGCCCTCTTCGGGTGCCATTCTAAACCCTATTGGTCCTGCTAGATCGAGTAAAGTCCAGTACCAACAGCCGAACCTTGTTGGTCCGTCTAGGTCAAGTAACATCAAGTACCAGCAGCCTAATATGGCTCAAGTTCACTACCAACCTCCTTATGTTCCATGTGGTTCACAAGTGATGGTTAATAAGCCCTATATCCCTTAGCGTGGACCTTATGTCCATCCTGGTTCATTCGTCGCGCTTGGTGGGTATGGCCAGATACAATTCGGGAACTTTCAGGGTGTCATTCTGGGAACTATTCAAGTACCTTTGCAATAGCAGGGATATCTTCTACAGCAGCAAGGGCAACCTTCATTGTGGCAAGGTCATCCATTCAGCAGCAAGGCTAGATGATGTCGCAACAAGGACAACTGCAGTAACTGCAAACCATGCAGCAACAAGTGTAGTATGCACCACAATCCTCCCAGCCTATGCCTTCACAAGGTTAACCTCTACAACCATAGGGACAACCTTTATAGCCGCAAGGTCAGCCCTTGCAGCAACAAGTTCAACCCGGGTAACAGCAACCCTTATACTCATATCAACAGGGTCAACCTTTGCAAGGGCAAGGTCAGGGTCAAGTCATGCAGCAGCAGGTGCAAAATCCTTACATCCAAGGGCAACGGGATTAGCCTCCTTTTGTCCAAGGATAGCAGGTCCAAAATCCTTATGTCCAATGGCAGCAAGTGCAAAATCCTTACGTCCAAGGGAAGCATGTGCAAAACCCTTTCGTTCAGGGGCAGCAAGTCCAAAACCCTTATGCTCAAGGACATCGGGTGAAAAATCCATATGTCCAAGGCCAGCAGGCTCAACAACCTTTTAACCCATATGTTGCTTATCAACAGCCTATGGCCGAGCATTTTCAAGGCTTTCAAGGTCATAATCCTCCCTATGGGCAAGATAACTTACAGTGGGGGTGTTATGAAACCAGCTCAAGAAAAGATAGATCAATGCCTTAGAATTCATCCTCTTCGAGGGGGCAACCTCCTTTACATTACATAAATGAACAATTATTTGATGATTCAAATGAGAAAACCTCCTTTCTATATATAGGAGTCTAAGGAGTCACAATATAGCCCAGCCGACCTAACAATAATAATATAAAGCCACAAAAATAACAATAGAGAGATTCTATGGGGCACAATAATAACAATATGGTGATAATAGGGGCACAACAATATTAATAAGGGATGCAACTACAATATTAATGGGGTAATCACTAGTATTATAGGGACCCAACATGCCCCTTTCCTTCAAAAAAGTGTTGTCCTCAACGCTTGAGTAGTTCTGGATGCTTCTGTATAAATTCTCATCCTCCCATGTGGAATCTTTAGTGGATAAGTTCTTCACTTGATAAGATACTCCGAAATTGATCGATTTTGTAGCTGTCGAGTTCTTGTTTGTGTGACTGCTTCCGGTTCCAATATAATTTTTCCTTCCTCGTCAAGTTTTGACAATATTGTTTGAACTGGGAGCTTGTCACCTATAACCTTCTTTAAACATGAAACATGGAAAACTGGGTGCAATCGAGAAGCTGCAGGAAGCTCCAATTTGTATGCCATAGTACCAATCTTTTGCAACACCTTGTACGGACCATAATACTTTGGTGATAATTTTTATCCTTCTTAGCTTGCTTGAGGGACATTTGCTTATATGGTTGTAGCCATAGAAATACCCAATCACCTACAACAAAAATTCTTTCGCTGCGATGTTGATCTGCCTGTTGTTTCATTCTATTCTGTGCCAACACGAGGTTATCCTTTACAGAGTTGGAGGACTTTGTTGTTTGGACGTTCGATGTGATGTTCACTGCTGAACCTTAGGAATTCTCTTTAGAATATATTGGTGATGGATGGTGGTTCCTACCATAAAGTTCCATAAATGGGGCAATTTTGTTGCTGTCATGGAAGACAGTGTTATAACCACCGATTTGCTAGAGGGCAAACCTTGACCGTTGCGTTCTGTTTATCAAATTACGCAACGAAAGATATCTTTCCAAACATTTGTTTACTATCTTAGTTGCCATCAGATGACGGATGAATAAAAGCTATGAGTAACTGAGTCTACCAAGAACACAGAATAATTTGTCCAAAATTTGCAGTGAAAATGGCTCTCTGTCACTTACAATAATCTTTGGATTTCCATGTAGCTTTTGAATTGTTTCCATAAATGCAGTGGAAACTGTACTGCTTTAAATGGATGTGATAATGCACAAAAGTGTGCATACTTGGTAAGTCTGTCAACTACCACCATGATGACACTCTTTCCCTCAGACTCGGGTAAACCTGTGATAAAATCCATTGAAACCTCCTCCCAACTTTGGCTTGGAATGGATAAAGGTTGTAATAGACCCGGTGTCT
>APFE030412554.1:292591-306322 GCA_000404065.3 Pinus taeda
TGTCAAAGTAGAGGAGACTCCTGCTGGACCCTGGGAAGAACTTGTGCAACATCAAGGCAAAGGTTGTAAGGTTATTTTATTCATAAAGTTAATACAATCAAGTTTGTTTTTCTCAATGAACCGTTTCTAATGGTTTATTTTATGAGCTCCTTGATCTTCATAATGAACATGTTTTGTTATAGGCAAATATGCTTTGATGTGTGCTTGTTTGTGTATGTAGGTTATTAAATGGGAACTGCTTGGAGCTGTTGGAGTAAAATTGCCTCAAACAAGCGTTGGACCGAGGTAGGGTCTGTTACGCCTCTTAGTATTCATTAATGAATTGAAACATGTTTAAAGAAAAGTATATTTGCTTGTGCTCTTTGTTGCTAGATATCATTCGATACTAGGGAGATCGGTCTTGTCCGCAAGAACAATTTATTCGGCCAACACATACTTATTCAGAGAGTGAAGTGATAAGTTGTGGATTGGAGAAGTGATTGGTGAGATTGTGTGGTAGTTAGTGGAGTATTTAGAGATTGTTTTCTCCTATGTTATTCGTTAGTTTTTGTTGTAGCCTTTGATTCAAAACGATGGTGTTTCTGCAGTGCTCATGTTGAGTAGTTCTCGGTTCTAGTTTGAAATATTTTGAAATGAGTACCAAATAGAGAAGAAGAGTTGGGTGAATCAGAAAAAAACAATACTATTAGTGAGAAATTTTATCAAATCCAATGGTGGTTAGATAGTTTGGAAGAAAATGGGTGAGGCTCGTTGGTCATGGTGTTGTCCAGCGGATTGGAGTATGTAGAGTCAATTGATAGTTCAAGAGTAACAGAATGAGGATTGTTGATCGTGGTGGCCTTCAGTGGATGGTAGTATATAGATCCACATGAGAAACAATCTCCATTTAATAGTAGCCATATTTGTAACTCTATGTAAATAATTGTTTGACATAATAGAATTTGAGCAGCACAATAGCAGCAGGGTGGATTTTTGCTTATGGAAGGGTTTTCCACCAGACATATTTGCGTCCATTGTGTTGATTGTTTTTTTATGGTTGCATGTATATATTTGATGCCCTGATCTATGTTTGTGTGTTTCATCTTGTTCATGTTTAAAGGAATAATAATTTGGAGAAAAATTTTAAAAGTGCCACACTATTGATTCGACCCCCCCCCCTTCTCAGTAGCGTTCTAGTTTCCAACATCCATTACTCCTCTGTCACTGCACTCTGAAAGAACTTGCAATAAACATACATGACAAGCTCTCGTGGTTTCCAAGTCCAATTCATGTCAGGGAATGCATTATGTGTGCAGATTGCATCTAGTAGATACGCAGACATGAAAAATCTTACCTGCCCACCCTTAGGGGGATTAAGGGCGTCAAATACATGGATCCACAACTATTGAGCCAAGAAATCTAACCAGTTGAATGGTTTACCTTCATTCACAAATTGGTCTGTTAATAAATCCCAACCTTCGTGAAATGCCTCAATGCTCTACTCATCGTAGATTCTACAACATAAAATTATCAACAACTGATATGCCAACCTGAGAGATTTTGTCTTGTATGTGTTAGTGGGTGCCTGACAAAACTTTGTTGACTCTTTCACCCAGCCTTTAAGAATATCCTTGGTGCTCAAGTAGTTGTTTTTCGCGTAGAGGTATGAATCCATGAGTGATTGTAGCTCAGGAGAATGGTACATGAGATGATAGTCCACGCTAAAAAAGAAGCAAACCTTCATCTGCTAGTACTGATAAGAATCATAATATTTGGATCTATGTGAGACAATATCCAATCAATAACATCTTCACATGGGAATGTTGGGTACCTACATGAAATCTTGTGTAACCCCAACTTCTGGACATTGACATACACCCTGTCATTCTTCCAAATCTCCTTTGAAGGTTCTTGCTGAGAAAAATTCATTCACCTTATGCCATGTGATATCTGATTCCTTTTCTACAAACAATTTAGTTGCTAAGTAAACTGGCGTACTCTCAACCACCTCTTTGGTGCTTCTCTCTATGGCATCCTTTGAAGCAATTCTCTTGGGTTCCATAATAACAATGAATGATGAAGAGAAGTGCTCAACACTTATAATACCTCTGGGAGGAAAAGAACTCATGGAAGACATAAGTTAGCTTCAGAAAATCACTTTCAAAGAAAGATCAAGTAAAAACCACATGGAATGATCAAGAAAATTGCACAATTTCTTAGGTGAGGGAGAGATACTTCCTGAGGGAACTATGCATTGCACAGTCTCAACAGCCAGTGATGCAGCCTAAGGCTAGAGACTACGCAATGCGCAATTCTTCTTAGGAATACTGAGGTGGAGAATGTGCATTGCACAATCTCAGTGTCCAAGGGTGAGGGCTTGAGCCTTGGAACAACGCAATGCGTAGTTGGATCAGCTTGTTACTGTGAATTATGTAGTATCAAAGGCTAATATGAGAGATTAAGCCTCAGACTTGGGCAATTCCAACTACACAAGGTGATGCCCGACCAATGGAAGGGAAGATCTACCCTAAATGAGTGTGGGAAACAAGAATATCTTAGCGATGGTGAAAGTTGAATTGTAGATTTGACTAAGTATGGATAGATTAATGCAAAACAAGTGTGGAAGTTCAACATGCAAAAGGAAAAATAATTATGCATGGAGATTCTCTACAATGGCGACCACTAATGGGAAAAAACAAGAAAACTAATGTGACACTTGTAAAAGACGAATGGCGAACTGAACAAACACTTTTACAAGCTAATATATACTAAAACACCAGCGACCATAAAAAGAAACAAACAAAATATCACTCACAAAATCCAAACGATAAAAAGCGATTAAAAATTGACAAAATATGACAAAAGCAAAATTCACATGGAAAAGTGTTGCAAACTCCATCGAAGTCTCCTTGATCTCTTTGGGTATGCTAGAGCTCCAAGGTTGAATGTACAAATGAGCTCTAGGGGCATCCATTATACATATCTATACCGATTAGGGTTTATGACACGTAGGCCTAAAATCAAGGAAAAAGAAATACTTGGCAAAAACTTCCAAAAATAGTAAGTGTGCCACCTTCAGGAAACTAATTAGTGAATCCCTATTTTGTAGAGATTCTTTTTTATTTTTTTTCTTTTTTTCTTTTTTTCCTTTTTGGGAAACTTGTGTGCACATTGCCAAGAAGGATTGCATAATTCCTAAGGACTAGACAACTTCTTGACTCTATGCATTGCGCAGTTTCTGAGATCAAGGGATGCTTTGAATAGTTTCCATCATCAAGACTAGGATACCATCCAAAATTTTGAAATTTTCATGCTCAAGGTTGGCCTGCCAAGAATAATTATGTAGTTTATGGAGGCAAGGCTGGCCTGCCTTCCAAGATTGGTCAGTTTCTAGAGGCAATCCGAGCAATGTTGGAAGGTCAAGTCAAGAGTTACCTTGTGTTTGAAATATATCAATCTCATATCAGTACATCATACGAAAAACATGAAAATATAATCTTGATCACAACATGAACACTTGATGAAAGTAAAAGATAAGCTCTTGTGGATAGAAGGGAGGCTCCAAAATCAAATCATGGGCATTATTTTGAAGGGTAGTTGTATCAACTACAACAAAAGAAGATCCTATCAGTGAGAAAGTAGCTTTGGTAGCAGAGGCAAAGAGGGAGCAATGGCTAAAGAGATCAAAGAAAAAGAAGAGAGAAAAGAAAAGGATGGAGGAAGAAGAATGGAAGATGCAGGAAATAGAGAAGAAGTTGAAGGAAAGGCAGGAGATGAGAAGGACAGAGAGGGAAGAGAAGCAGAAATAGGAGGAAGAAGAAAGGCAAGGTGTGATGACAGAACAAAAAGTGCCCATTAACAAATCAGAATAGCCAGTAGTTGAAGAAGAGGGTGAGCAGCTGTAGGATCGAGAGCTTCCTTAGTAGATTGAGAAACTGATTGAAGTATCGGACATGGAGTTGGGACAGGATCCACAAGACCAAGGCATTGACCTCATGTCAAGAGCACCCGAGGTCGCGTCTCAGTCTCCACCTCCTCTAGTGTCAAAACCAATCTCGAGCGAGTAAGAAGAGGTTGTTCTCCTTGATGATGATCCAGTGATGGATGTGTAAAATCTATCATTTGACAAGTGGCAGAGGAAGATTGTACAAGCATGGAAAAATCATTTCCCAGATGATCACGTGTCACCAATATTCATGAAGGAAAGGGTAATAGTGTCAGTTGTCAAAAAGCATCTAGTTAATTCATAGAGCTCTGGAGCCTGGTGCAGTCTGTGCGAGAGGATCTAGATAGCAGAAGCCTGGTGCAGCCTCTGGGGATGATAGGAGGAAGCCCAGGGAGTGTGCAAAGAGGCACAACCACCTTCAAGACTACATGCACCTCCAGATCCATCGCCCTAGGAGGCGGTCATGAAAAGGAAACATATTTGCAACCTGAGCTAGCTGCATTTCATGACCTGGTTGCAACATGCAACAAATGACCAGCAACCGAAAACCAGTAGAAATTTGTTAAAAAAATGGAATCCATCCCCACAGTTGCTCTGTCGATTGAAGAACCCTGCAAAGCGGCACTAAAACTAGATGAATGAGGGCTTATTGTCCAGTTCACAAGCTTATGGCCCTCGCCTAAAGTGGTAGAAGCCTGGGTGTAAAGGAACTGGCGATCCCTAGTCAAAGAAGGAATAAAAATCCATTTCATCGGCAAAAGCTTCTTCGTATTCGTATTTGAAGCAGCAGAAGATAGGAATCTCATTTTCTGAAATGGCTCGTATTTCATGGGGCCTCAGGGTCTCTATCTAAATCAATGGACTCCACATTTCAACCTGACTCGGGATGTTCCCTCGGTTGTTCCGGTCTAGGTGCAACTACCCCATATACCTTTGCATTGTTGTAACCCTAAATCCTTAGAAACCATAGGCAACAAGCTAGGAAAATACATCGATCGAGCAGAAAAAAGAGACCAGTACTCCTGTGCGAGAATTTGTGTAGAAATAGACCTAGAGGAAGGCCTCCCTAAAGCCATTAAACTCACAGTGGCTAACTGGACACACATACAAGTGCTAGACTATGAGAAACTCCCATTTAAATGTCGACACTGCCATGGCTATGAGAATTTCTCCAAGCATTGTAAAAAGAAATTAGAGGAGGGAACGGAGAAAGAGAAAGGAGATCAATGGAAACAGGTTCAAAAATCAGGACCAACTAAGAAGAGCAACAGGAACAAAGGGAAAGTCGTCTCCACTAGGAATCTTCCTCCTCCCGAAACCCAAGCAGAAGGAATTTCAGTCCCACCAATAGCAGAAATATTAACAAATCCCTTTAAAGTTCTCAGCACACCAGAAAAACTCCAAGATCCAGCAGATAACGAGGCTGAACAGCAAGCTAAAAATATGGAAGAAGTCAAAAGGAAAGAGGAATCAGTCCCTCTCCAAACCCCAAAAGGTGGCTCTAGCTCCCCTTCCTATGCAGAAATGACAAGAAAGAAGACCCCTAAGATATTGGGATCATCGGAAGATGAATCATCTGAGAGGCCCTTGAAAAAAATGGGGAGGAAATCTCACGGAGAGGTCAAAGAAGAAGAAGCAAAGAGACAAAAAATGCAAGGCAGCTAGGGCACTATAGAGAAGTCTATTGGAAGAAATACTAGAACCAAGCCTCCTAAGGGAGGTGTTGCCGCAACCCCCACCAGTAAATAATGCGATTAATCTCTTGGAATTGCAGAGGACTGGGGAACCCGTCAAAAGCTGAAGCAGTCAAGAGCCTAATAAAATCATAACTTCCCGAGATCCTCATTCTCCAACAGACTAAAATAGAAGGTGAAGCCCTTCTGGAACTCAGGAAAGCAAAATGGAAAACAAAAACTGGAAAAGATGTTAGTGCAAGAGGTACATGCGGTGAATTAGCCACTCCTTGGGAGGCTAATAGATTCCAGTTGGAGAGCTCCTTTCAGACGTAGCACTGGATTTACATGGAACTCCGACACCTACCAAGTAAGATAAACATTGCACTCTTTAATCTCTATGTACCTATCCTCTATGCAAAAAAGGAACAATGTTGGCAAACTCTGACTGATTTTTTGGAGGCATGCTTCCTCAATAACATAATTATTGCCGAAGACTTCAACCTAATCCTAGAACCAAAGGAAAAAAGAGGAGGAACCAGTAGCAGGGATCGCTTCCTCCTCTTAGTGGAAAATCTAATTCAACAATGGGATTTAATGGATTTCAAGCCAAAAAAAATGGCTACACACATGGACAAACAACAGAATAGGGGAGGAGCATATTTTAGCTAGGTTGGATAGATTCCTTCTTCAGAGTTCATTCCTCTCCAAAAAGATCATTATCTCCACAAAAATTCTACCTAAGTGGAATTCTGACCATAAGCCCATCCTCCTTTTGCTAGAAGAAGAATAAAACTTGGGACCAATCCCCTTCCGGTTCAGCCCACTATGGGAAAACAGAGAAGGGTTTTTGGAAACAGTGAATAAATCTTGGTCCAACCACATTTTTGGATCACCTAGCTACGTTTGGGAGCAAAAGATAAAAGCCACCAAAACAGTCCTAAAGCAATGGATAAAAAATCCCATAGCCTCTCCCACTTCCCTAGGAAAACAGACAATAATGAAGCTGTTGGATCTCCAAATGGGCCTGGAGATACAGGACATAACCAGAGCAAAAATTCATAGTGAGCAAGAACACCAAATCAGTACCCTCCAAACTTTTAGAGAAGAGAAAGAATATTTGAGGCTCAAGTCACGCAACCTTTGGCTTGTGTCTGGAGACAAAAATACAGCCTTCTTCCACAAGTAAATTCAAACCCGTCTTTCTAGAAACCACATAGCTGAAATCACCTTGCCTGATGGAACTGTTCTTAAAGGCTCATCTCTGATAAAAGAGGCTGCAACCTCTCATTTTCAACAATTGTTCAAAGAAGGTGAGGAGGATGGTGAGGAAGCACATGACTTCCTCAAGCACGTTCCAAGGATGGTCAACGAGGAGGGCAATTCATCACTCTTGATGCCATTCACTGAAGAAGAAATTAGCAATGTCATATGTAAGATGGAAATAGACAAAGCCCCAGGACTTGATGGATTCTCAATACACTTCTATAGAAGCTGTTGGGACATCATCAAGGCTGACTTGTTCCGAATGATAAAAGGTTTCCTTTAAAAAGTCAAAGTGGGAGGAAGCATAAACTCCACCTTCCTAGCCCTAATTCCCAAAGAAGCCAATCGGGAGACTCTTGACAAATTCAAACCAATCTCACTTTGCAGTGTGTCCTACAAAATACTATCCAAGTTACTTGCTAACATAATAAAGCCTTTGTTGGACAAACTCATCTCTCCCAATCAAGTAGGGTTTGTCAGAGGCAGGCATATCCTGGACAATGTGATACTGGTGAAGAAAATCATCCATTCCAGCCAACAACATAAAGAGCAAAGTATGCTCATCAAACTAGACATGGTGAATGCCTTCGATAGAGTAAGCCACTCCTTCCTCCTCCATGTACTTTCTGCATTTGGTTTCAGTTCTGAATTTGTAAAATTGATTAAGGCATGCATTGGAGAATCCTGGATTGCCCCTCTAGTAAATGGTAGGTCAGAAAACTACTTCAAATCTTCAAGGGGAATCAGGCAAGGCTTCCCTCTATCCCCCTTCCTGTATATTCTGATGGAAGACTCTCTAAGCCGAAAGCTCTCAGATGAGAAGCTCAATGGGACACTTTCTGGCATTAGGGTGATACCCGAAACAAACCCAATCAATCATGCCTTGTTCACCGATGACTATATTCTTATGGGAGGAGCCTCTATTAAAATTGCAAGGCCTTCAGTGGAGTTATCCAAAGCTTCTACAGAGTCTCTGGAGCTATGGTCAACAAGAAAAAAAGAGTAGTGTACAGCTGGTCGACAGACCAGCAATCTATACTCAATATTTCCCAAGCCCTAGGTTTCATGGGTCATGTCTCATGGGATAAATTCAAGTATCTTGCCCTGCCTTTAACCTTGGGTACCACAAAGGCCCCTCATTGGATGGAAATCATCAGCAAAATCAAGGCAAAAATGACTGCTTGGGGTGGCCAGTGGCTTACCACAGTCAAAAAGCTCACTATGGTCAAGTCGGTTATCTCATCCCTTCCTATCTACTAGGCTTCATTCCTTTTAGCCCCAAAAATGATCACTGAATAGTTAGAAAACATGATTCAAAATTTTCTATGGCAAGGAGGAAAGGGGAACCAAAAACAATATCATATAGTAAGCTGGGACAGTGAAAAGACCAATATCTGAAGGTGGACTTCAGATAATAGATCCTGTGTTGACCAATTTGGCAATGGGAGGGAAGATCCTCTGGAAAATCTTCTCAAACCAAAGACACCCTGTAAGTCAAGTTCTAATTAAAAAATATCCGCATAGACTCACAATAAAGAATATGAAAGAAGGAGTCTCCCATGAAGGAACCACACTGTGGAAGTTGTGCAGCCAATGCTGGAATTTCTTCAAAGATCAACTCTACAGAATTCCAGGAAATGGGAAAAGAATTAGATTGTGGGAGGACAAGATCATGGGTCTTCATCCCCTAAATCTTGCTCTGAAAATAGCAGACTTGTGAAATTGGCTCATCCAGAAAGGTATCCACAAATTTGCTAGCATGTGCACATGGGACTCAAAAGGGAGCTAGAGTAATTGGGCCCTCCATCGCCCCCTGATTGGATGCTCCCTCAACTCCATCAATTATTAGCTAAACTCACTGGTCTTGCACCAGTGCATCTCCATTCGAGGGACAAGTGGGGTTGGGGGAAGACCGGAGCTTACTCAGCTCGATTGGGCTATGCAACTCTTCAAGAACAACAACAACAGATCCATACTACAAAGCTTTGGCAACATGTTTGGGACCCATTTGGACTCCCAAAAATCAACTTCTTTTGCTGGATCCTAATGCATAGAAGGACCCTCACAGGGGAAAACTTAGATAAAAGAGGAATCATTGGACCACACAGATGCCCTCTTTGTTGCAAGGACCAGGAAACAATTGATCATCTGTTCATAGACTGCCCCTTTTCTCAAGAGGTCTAGATGCAAGCAATTATGGGACTCAATGCCCAAATCCCTCAAAAAACTTCAGTTATTAGTCTTTTCGCAACTTGGAAAGAATGTTATCCTCACTCTTTGTATATAAAATCAATATGGATTAAATCTAGAATGATATCCCAAAATATATTTGTTGGGGAATCTGGTTGGCTAGGAATGAAGCCATCTTCAACAACAGACTACAATCCTCCAACATAGTGACTGCCAAGGCCAAAGCTCTGCTGCTGGAAACTTTTGAAAATAGACCTCACAACTTAGACAATACCCTCCTCCCTGAAGAGCTCAGCTGGGTAGGGGATTCCCAGAGACAAGAAAGCATCAAAAAGGAAATTTCCTCACCCAACCACAATCTAGAGTGGTGCCTACGCATCTCTAAGGCGAAATTTAAAAAATGGTGGAAAAGTCAAGGAAAAGTCACGATTTTCTTCAACGGAGCCTCCATACAAAACCCAAGGATATCAGGGGCGGGAGGAATAATTTACTCCACAGATGGACAAAAACAGGACAGCTTTAGTTGGGTCCTAGATCAAAGCACCAACAACCAGGCAGAGATCCTCAAAATGCTCGAAGCGTGTAAGCTAGCTCAGAGGAACAGAGGGGAAAATCTTCAAATCATCAGGGATTCTAAAATCCTGATTAAAACTCTCAATATGGGCGATTAACTTAACAATTCGGCTCTAAACAAGACCCTTGAAATAGAAAGAAAGGTTATTCAAAACTTCACATCCTGCTCATACTACCATGTCCTACGATATCTTGACAAGGAAGCTGATACAATGGCTAACAAAGGGTGTCTTCTAGCTCAAGGTATGCTGGTAAAGAATGATAAGAAGCTGAAAGGCAACCAATTCCTTAACAGACAAGGAGAGTTGGTCAAGGGAAAAACTCTGCAGAACACAGGCTGGCACAAGTTGACTCTCACTGACAAGAGAGAGTGGGAAACTCTTCGCTGGTCTAACATCACGTGGAGTAGTCAGGTAATTGGTTTTTAGCATAGGACAATAGTTTTGGGTTTTTTAGCATGGAGCAAAACGGATTTCATGCGGAGGAAGGTTATGAAAGACGCGATGTGTAGGATCTGGGCGGGAAATGATCCAATGATCATCACACACTTGAAAAGGAGAGGAGTTAATGATGCGGGGAGTGGTAAGCGGTATACATCGCACTACTTTAGGCCCTTTGGCAATATTTCATGAAATGGACGCAATGTACCTTAGGGTCTAATGCGTGGTAGGATAAAACCGCTCATATTGTGTGCTTTTGAGGTGATAAGGGCCGAACAGAGAAGGACGTGATAAGTATCAGATCTGGGTGGGGCTTGATCTGACAGTTATCGTACGGTGGTTATTGAGGGATCTTAACCTTGATGTGGGGTCGAGCACGGAGGAGGCTTGGAATATCGAAGGTGGGGTCTGGTTAAGGGCTGGACAAGGAGGGACGTAATATATGTCGTATCTGGGCGGGGGTTGATCTGACGGCCGTCATGCTTTGCAAGTGGAGGAGAGTTAATTATGTTGGGAGTGGTAAGCAGTTTTCATCGCACCACTCCTAGTTGTTGGGCTGTTTTGAATTAAACGAACGTGACTCCACTTAGGGGATAATGCATGGTAGGTCAAAACCACCCATATCGCATGCCCCGAAGGAATTAATGGTCGGTCAGTGAAGGACACGAAATGCGTCGGATCTGGGTGCAGGAAGATCTGACGGTTATCGCGCGTCGATTAAGGCAGGGTCTTAACCTTGTTGTGTGGTCGGGTTCGGATGAGAATCTCGATATCGAAGGTGGAGACAGGGTACATATTAAAACAGTTCAATATATGCTGGTTTTAACTTAAAGTATATGCGAAATTAATTTAAGTCATGAAACTTTCAAAGCAATGAAGGAAAGTGGAATGCAAGGTAGGTCACTCAGATGCCATCAGCAAACCAAGGAACTCTAAGCCATGATAAAAGTGTCAAAAGAAACAGCTCTTCTCTGACACTAATGCTAGAATATAAGGACTCTATAAAGTAAGAAATCTTGACTTTAATCAAGGTTGTTTGGCCACATCCAACCTCTTCTTATGAATAAAACTTAACCGCTTCTGTTAAAAAAAAAAAAATCATCTAGTTACCATGGTCGATCCCACTTTGGCTTATGCAGGAGCCACGAGCTCAAATATAAAGTTCTTGTTAGTTGAGAATGAGTAGATGACAAAGAACTTGCAAGCAGCTAAGAAGAGGTTGAAAAATCCAGAGAGAACAGTGTAGATTCCACAATGGCAGATATGAGGAAAGTGATACTTTCTGAAGTATCAACACTTGAGACTACCATGCATAAGCTCTATGAAGGATTCGTCATCATGCATAATGCAGTTGTCCATTTGCATAGCTTACAGCAGCAGTGAAAAAAGTTTGTCCAAACTCATATGGACATACATGTTTCCATCTCCCATGTCTAACATTGGATAATGCAGTATAAAGGGGCCCCACTTTACTTGCCAAAGATGAGGAAGTCATAGGCAGAGCTAAACAAACCAAAAGTTTGGATGTTGATCCAGAACTATGAGCAGCTCGCCCCATTTGTCAGTAGAATATAGGCTTCATATGCACGGTTGCATAAGAGTTTGGATGTCATGGTAAGAACACATAGGGTCTCGTCAATTGGTTCCCTCCCTGAAGCTAAGTACAAGAACCAAGTCCAGTTAGAGATCCACATGTACATGGAGCAGCTAGGATGAGAGGCCACTAGCCATGACTTGGAGGTAAGCACAAAAAACATGCAGAAGTACATTGGTGGTCCTGTTATGGTCAAAACCATGTTGCACATGCTTGAGGATGAGTTGGACAAAGGTTCCAAGACCATATACCCAGAAGCTATGGAGGCAATATTGCACTATGAGAAAGACACGATCAAGGAGTTTGGGGACATCATCACATAGTAACAAGCTTGGTATCAGTACATGATCAAGAAGCATCGAGTGGAGGTTGTCGAGTTGGTCTTTCCCCAAACTTATGAGTCATAGTGTTCTGTCTCTAGCCTATTTTGTGTCACATGGGTACATGTGGAAAATGTATGTTATTTGTAAATATGTAGTAAGTGTAATTCCAAGTGTCATTAGTGGAATGTGAACAGTCACTATGTAATTTAATGAGTTATTTGTAAAGAATTTGAAGAGTCATGAGGGTAGTCAAAGAGCCACAAAGGGGAATGTCAAGGGCCACCCCACCCTTTGTTATAAATAGAACCTCATAACTCATTGAACAGGCTTTTGAGAGGCAAACATTTTGCTAGGCCTAGTCTTAGAAGGCTTGCTAGTATTGTGACGAGCCTTGGCTTCTCCATGGCGTAGAGAAAGTATACTTATTTGGAGGAACGGGTGTTCCTGACTATAATGTTCCACTATTGGGGCTAGTGGTTCTCAATGGTTTGTATATGGATGGAACTTTCACTTATAATAATAATAACTGAGCTAACACACTTTCATGCATATGTTGTTATTGTAGTTGGACTATTCTGGTTGTTTTGGAAATTTATGTTGTTTGACTTACGCATTTGCTTATGAACTACTATATATGCAATTGTATGAATCTTGTTGAATGCATGTTGTTGGATTAACTTGTCACTTTGGTTTTTGGACTATTCCGCATTTCATCTTGTGATGTCATTCCACTCGTGTGTTCCTTTCAAGTTGCATACTATTTAGACTTCTAAGGGGCACACTTCATTTTCCTCTCCATCTGTTAAAACCCCCATGCATGTCACTTGAGTCACTGCAAGGTCACACACTTTCTTCCGACCAAAGTCATCATACTTTTCTCTGTGTGCTACTGCGGTCAAGGCACTACATTACCACCCACTGCTAGGACTCCCACTCCAAATGGTTAGAGGTCTAGTTGGGACTTCTTACCGAGGAGATCCCCTAAATGTTGGCAGGCCCAACACCGTCAACACCTTGTTAGATTATTAGATTTGTGTGCTAACTATTGATGTTTATATATCCTAGAGGTGTATATAATTGGATGATGTTAGTGAATTTGAATGTGTATATTAGATGATGTTTATGTTTGTTAGATGGGAATCATCATGAGGTTTATTTTTATGAAATGATATTTATTATATATTATGTATTAGTGAACTTATATCAAAATTTATTTATGAAATTACATGCAAAATGACTTACTTTAAATATAAAATGCAAAGATATTTTTATAAATTACAAAGTTTAATATGGTTGAAACTATATTGTAGAATTACCATAATTATTTTTCTCTTGCATAGATAGTTCATGCATATTCATTCTAACTAAATTCTTATTCAAACAAGGGTTGTGAGCAGCATAGTCCCTGCCTATAGAAAACATCGAATTTAGAAAAAACAAAACAAAACAAAACAAAAACTTTTATAAAACATGTCTAAAAAAATTCACTACAAAGTAAAATCAATTTTACACACAATTAAATTATACAACCCTTTAAACAAAACTACCTTTCTAGCCATAGTCAAGTGTAGAAATCAAAGAGTTAGACAATATCTAATTAATCTTTGTAGATTTTAACCCCGTACAGAAATTACCTGCATATGAATTCTAAATCACAGGAAAAATAAAAATGCAAGAGCATAACACATATACACAGAGATTTCCCACTGGATCCCAAAACCGGGACTACCAGCTTGATTTTTCATTA
>APFE030412554.1:311836-322058 GCA_000404065.3 Pinus taeda
TGGTAAAATTTAATTTATCACTAAGTTATCGAAGTTGCAAGCAATTTAAAATTAATAATTATAGCAACTCTTACCAATTTAAATTTAAA
The DNA here is from genome assembly GCA_000404065.3 of Pinus taeda. Classification (NCBI taxonomy): domain Eukaryota; kingdom Viridiplantae; phylum Streptophyta; class Pinopsida; order Pinales; family Pinaceae; genus Pinus; species Pinus taeda. Next base: position 311,926 of record APFE030412554.1, read on the forward strand.
TTTAATATCTTACTAACTTAAATTTAATATCTTACCAATTATATAAAATGTCAACAAGACGAATAAAAAACAATATAATTAGCATGGGATTTATTAGCATGGGATATTGCTAGGTGTGATCACAATGATGATGCCCTGTTAAATTATTAGATTTTTGTGCTAGTTAATGACATTTATATGTGTTAAAGGTGTATACAATTAGATGATGTTAGTGAATTTGAATGTGTATTTTAGGTTTTGTTTATGTTTGTTAGATGGTTACCATCATGATGTTTATTTTTATGAAATGATATATATTTATTATAGATTATATTTTGTTGAACTATATCAAAATTTTATATATGAAATTACATGTAAAAAGACTTGCTTTCAATAAAAAATGCAAAGATATTTTAATAAATTACAAATTTTAATATGGATGAAACTATAATTGCAAAATTACCATAAATATTTTTTATTTTTTTTCATGAAAGAAAATTCATAATTTCATTGGTGAAATTACATGTTGTAGATGCCCATTGGCATATGTTGTATCGTGGCTATCTATCCACTATTAAAAACTAAATATTTACAATGAGACCCCAAAGGGTGTGCTATGCAATTCCAATACCACAATAAAATGATCAAAAATTCACCCTCATGGGTGTGTATGTATTTTCCATATATACAATTATTTGCTCATAAATAAGAAAAAAAACAATATCAAAATTTCAAAAGTTTAAAAAACGAAATGCTGATAATTAGGGGTTGTTGCCCCTCCATAGTCTCTCGTCGATGTATGGCCTGTGGAAGTAGTGATAGGTTTCTAAAGGAGTATGTTCAGTGATCATCCACTCTCCTAGAGGGCGATGTGTCGCTTCTTTCAATAGCCTGTCTGCAATTTCATTTCGTTCCCTGTAAATATGAGAGCAGGAAATCTGATCAAGAATGTTTTGAAAAAAACAATTTCTTCCATAATAAATCTCAGAGAGTATGCATTACAAATAGCTGTATTGTTAAACCAATCAGTCACAATCTTTGAGTCCCCAAAAATTTGAATATTTCTACATTGTTAAAGGATGGTAAAGTAAATCAGGTGGCGAAGAGATATCAGTTCAGCATGATTATTTGTGCCCTGTCCCAATCCCATGCTAATCTGGAAATAGTGTGTTTCTGTAAGGTAAAAGCATATGCCTCCCCCACAGCCATGCTACTAAGCAGCGCCATCAAAATAGGCCCAAGGTATTGATTTGTTTATCTGTTCCTGTCTAATATTCCTAGGTCTTTTTTGGCTCTCATCATTTGGTAGTTCTTCAAAAGCAGCGTAGATTTTCAGAGGGAGCAGGTTCCAGTTAACCAACTTGTCTTCAAATATTATGATGTTTTGCTTGAGTTAGATGTGCCATGAGACCGGAAGGGGAAGATTTCTTATTTTTTCCGTGGAAATACCCCACCAACTGTCCCATGTCGTTATAATATTAGCACCCTCCCAACTCATATTTAGATTTAGGGTGTGTAGAACTTGTATCCATATGTTCCTGGTGGTCAGACATGAGAGAAAGAGATGTTGGGTCGATTCCTCCTCCTGGTGGCAGAGTACACACCAGGTAGGTCCCAAAAAGGCCCTCTTTTTTAAATAGGATCCAGTGGGGATCTTATTTTCTAAAATATTCCACATCAACAGTCTGGTGCGCAGTGGGGCTTTTAATTTCCAAATTGATACCCACCAACTCCTTAAGGCCTTCGATTTTGTATCTCCAATAATGGTATCATAGCCCTACTTGGAAGAGCAGTCTCCGGATTTTGAGTGTGCCCATATGAGTTCATCCGCTTCATTCTTTAGTCTAACATGTGATTTTGTGAGTGCTTGAATGTAGTTTTGCCATGTTTTGTTCCATTCATTAGGGATGTTCTAGTTTTGTCCAGCCAGCCATGCTTGTGTAAGAAAAGTGGTGTTCTGTTGATCTCCTATCTGTTTAATATACATAATGCCTCTACTGTTTAAATGATTTATCAACCCATTTGGAAGCTGATGAGAGTTTCCACTTCTAGTCCAGGGATCAACTCCAATGTGAACTGAGGCTCCATTTCCAATTTTCCATAACAGTCCATCCTTGATAATGGGAAGAGTATTAAGTATGGCCCTTCAGATCACCGAAATGCCTTTTCTGTTCCAAGTTGGACTTCTAATCCAGTCTATGATAGTTGATGGCGAGGTGTATTTTTGTAGGATAACCTCAGACCAGAGATTTTTTTGCTTTAGTGATAACCAGCTTTGTTTTACAGCCAAGGCTTGTGCAAAAGCAGGAAGAAGTTTAAGGCCCCAACCTCCCCATTTTTTTGGAGTGGCTATTCTATTCCATTTAACCCAGGCAAATGGTTTTCCCTCCTTTCTTCCATTCCAAAGAAATTTGCAACAGATTTGTTGAATTCTGTGGAGAACCCTCTTGGAATCCAGGCCAGTGACATCCAGTAAACCGGGGTGGCTTCTAGGACTGATTTGATAAGAATTAATATTCCTTCCCTAGAGAGGAACCTGTGACACCAGCAGTTTATTCTTTTCCCCACTTTTGTGATAAGCCAGGTCCAATCAGCAATTTTGTACCCATCAGGTTTTAGCCTAAAGCCTAGATATTTGAGCCCCTCCATTAGCTCAGTAGCATGAAATGGAAATTTTTGTAGGGAGAGTTGTGATTCCTGTTGTGTACAATTAGATAGAGAGATGGTGGATTTATCTCGGTTAATTTCCATTCTTGTTGCTCTGCAGAAGAGATTTAGTATCTCATACATTGATGTGGTGTCCAGAACAACGCCACTCAAGAATATTAATATGTCATCCACAAATAGTAGGTGTGTCAGATTAAAATGATCTATAATTTTTAGTCCTCTGAGACCCCCTCTTCTTTTTTCAGGATCAATCAGCCAGCTCAATCCTTCCATAACTAAGAGGAATAGTAATGGTGATAATGGGCAGCCTTTCCTTATCCCTCTATCAATATTAAAGGATGTAGTGGCTGACCCATTGATGAGAATGGCAAATGATATAGAGGAGATGCAACCCATGATCCAGTTGTTGAGGGCCGGGGGAAAACCCAAATGTGTGATTATCATTTTGATATATAACGAGCTCACTTTGCTGAATGCCTTTGATAGATCAATTTTGAGGGTAAGTCCCTTGAGTTTTTTGAACTTAATGGAGTGTAGGGCTTCCTAGGTCGAGCCAATAACATCCTGAATGTGTCTATGGTGGAGGAAAGCAAATTGCCGCTGAGAGATATGGTTAAATAAAATGGGCTTAATGTGGTTGGCTATGATTTTGGAGATGATTTTATACAGGCAGTTGCAAAGTGATATAGGGCGGAAGCCATTAAAAGAGGCTGGTGAGTCAGTTTTACGGATTAAGGCCAAGTAGGTGAAGTTTGGGGGGGTGGATGTGCCCAATAGTTCTACTTTCTTCAATGACCGCCAGCAGGTCCTGTCCCAGAAGCTCCAGAAAAGCAGTGTAGAATTCAACCAGCCAGCCATCCAAACCAGGACTTTTGTCCTTCTTGAACCATTTAAGTGTGCCCTCCAATTCCTCCATTGTGACAGGTTGTATTAGGTCTTCCACATCATACGGATCAACAAACCTAGGGAAGTGTCCAACCAGGTTAATAATATCTGGGAGAATGATGGTTGTTGGGGCAGTGAATTTATTTTTGAAATGAGTGTTCCCCACCCTGGCTAATTGTGGGTGGGTGGAGGCCCATCCATCTTGTTCACAAGGCAACTGCCAAATGGTGTTAGAGGCCTTCCTACCATTGGCAAAATTGTGGAAAAACTTAGTATTTACATCTCCAACTTGTAGCCATATAGCCCTACGTTTCAACCTCCATTGTTCTTCCTTTTCAAGGGGAATCTTTGCCTTTTGGTTTTCAAGATTCATCAGTTGGAGTTTTGTGTCATTTGTTAAGTAACCAAGCCCCTTTTCATCCATGAGCTGGGTTATCTACAATTCGATGTCCTTTAGGTTCTATTCATCTCTCAATTTTTTCTGCTTAGACCATTCCTCTGTGATAGTCTTGAGTTTTTTAAGATGGCCACAGAAATCTGCTGCCATTCTCTTCTCCTTGAGAGAGGGTTGTGCCCGCCAATATTCAATTACCAGATTGATGTATTCCAGGTCTTTTAGGAATCCAGTAAAGAATTTGAAGAGGGCACGAGGCTTTTTGGAGGGGCCAGTGATTTGTAGATATATGGGGAGATGATCAGATAGACCTCTAGTTCCAACCCATTGCATGTATAAGGGTAGGGTACGGAGAATTTCTTTATGAATCAAAAAGCGATCTAGTCTTCGACCCAGGGCAACCTCACCCGTCCTCCTATTATGCCATGTGGGCATTTTCTTGTTCCTGGAAACATTAACAAAATTAAAAGTATCCAATAGTGTGCTCATCTGGTCCAATATAGAGTCGATCTGTGAGTGATGTCCCCATGATTCCTCCATGCCCAATGAAAAATTTAAGTCACCACCAATAATGGTGGTGCCCGAGACAAGATTATGGTCCAACATGTTGTGCCAAAACTCAAGTCTGTTCTGGTTAGGATTATATATTTTTATCACTTTTAACTGGAGCCCCAACTCACTCACAAATATATCCATACCAATGAAGCCCACACCACCCCAGGATGAAATATGCTTGATAGTCTTAGGGTTGATTCTTATAGCAAGACCCCCCTATCTACCTAACGCATCTAATCCCTGAAAATACCAGCCCGGTAGGATAAAGTGAAGGGTTTTGATTATGATGTCAAATGTGCCAAGGGTTTCTTGAAGGATAAGGATGTCACAGTTGGAGCTGTGTAAAAGATGTTTTAGAGCCAATCTCTTTTTGGGGTTGGCTAGTCCCCTGCAGTTGTAGGAGAGCCAGATCATGGGGAAACAGGGATAGAGGGCTCAATTGCTCTGAGTGCCCTTTCAATAGTGGATTGTTGACCCCTCGCTACATCAACCACCGTCGTCTTGATGGTTGTTTTGATCTTGGATGGGTGCCCTCTAGTGGGCTTAATTTTGGTCCTTCCAGGGAAGTGACCCAAACCAAATTGAGGTGATAATTTCTTTGATCTAGATCTGAGGTTGTAGGGATGAGATCCTACCCCAGATGGGGCGGATGTATATGAGGGAGGAGTGGAATTACCCCAGAGGGAGGTAGGTGTAGTAGAGAAAGTGGGGGGAGGGGGGAAAATGGAGCAAGGGATGGAGGGAATAGAACAGAGGGAGGTGGTAGGGGGTGTCAATGGTGAATGCAGAGAAGTAATCATAACATCTGATAAAAATACAGAGGTTATGGGAGTAGATTCATTACCCGTATGAGGAGTCGCTTCTGCAATAGATTTGGAGCGTGTCCGAGGTGGAGAGGTTGGAGTCTTTCGCCGATTTTTTTCCTTCTGTGTAGCCTCAACTGCAGCCTCAAGTGGTGCTTGTCCTTGTTGCTAGTCACCCTTGTTCGACTCCTCTGAGATATGATGTTTAGTCCCACGTGAGGTCTCTATTGTTGCCGATGAAAGTAGTGGACAGTGCTTATATAGGTGAACCACTTTGTGGCATCTCCTATATCGGAATGGAACTCCTTCATAGTCCAGGAGTTGTCTGCGAGAGAAATGTCCCCGATGTAGTGTAATTTTTTCTTCAAGTCCCTCCCTGGTATCAAGGTGGACCAAAATCCTTGCCATAGTCATAATTCCGGTCTTTTCATAGACTTGATCGTGCTCAAGGTAAGTCCCCAATGCGTCACCAATGCGTTTGAATACCTGGGGGGTCCAGAACTGCATGGGAAAACCAGGAAGTCTAACCTAAATAGGTCCTGCTCCCAACTGTTCACACTTCGGGTCGAAAAGAGGATCCCATCTCTTAAGCAATACAGGAGCAAGCTCTATATGCCAGTAGCGCGATAGTATCCAGTCTGTATACTCCTCCTATGAAAGTAGAGGGCAAACAAACATCTGTCCAAAACCCTAATCACTGGGAGTTCTTTCAACAAAGAACCCCAAATCTCAATGGTCCATTGACGCAAACAATCCACCAAATAGTTCCTGCCTCAAACTTGTCCAACAAGAACCTTCCTCGTCGTGTCCAAAGCGTCTGCCATAGGAACGTCTTCTCCAAAGGTCAAATTTATGTCTGTGTCCACCACTCTGAGGCACCGGCCCTTTTTGGGCTTGTCCATGCAACGGCCCATGAGATGTTCTCTAAGTAAACTTATGCACGCTTTTGAGGAGCCTTGCTGGGTAGATAACGCGGGTCTAGGGTTTGGTATGGGTGAACTGAAGCAACCATATCTTATCGGAGATTGAGGGTTGTAACTACACTAGCCCAGGTGTACGAATAATTGAGTAGGGTGCAGGGGGTTTGAAGGGCCAGCCGGAGTGAAGGAGTAGGAAGGTGGGTTCAGAGGCATGGAATTTTGCGGAAGCTGAGTCAGGGGAGAGTCAAAGGTGGGCAAGGCCTGTAGACTGGTGCCGAGCAAGTTTAGTGTGGCCAGTGAGAGTGGAGGGCATTCCAAACCGGGGATGTCTTCAACGTTGACAGCAGGGGGGGGTCGTTTTCCAGTGGAGGGCGGGGGTTGCGGCCTCTGAAGTGCAGCTATCGTTCGAGGCGCTTTTTTCTGCCAAGGGCCCGTGTCGAGGCCAGCTTGATGTGCCCAAATCTCATGTTCGAGCATCGGGTCCTCCTCGTAGTCCACGAGGTCTTCTTCTACCATTGCTAATCGACAGTTATCTGACCTCCGTATAACTAGGGGATGGTAATCTACTGTGAAAACTGTGTTCGCTAAAATTACGGATGGTATCCCAAAACTAATGACAGCAACCGACAACCCTGTTTGTTCACAAGGTCAAAACAAATATTGTATTCATAATACGCGGTCAGATCCGCATGGTAAAACCTCCAGCGTAAACCATTTCCATTGTCGCAAGTAACACGACCAGGCCTCCATGGTGACCTAGGGTTCTGCCATTACTAGGGTTTCAGCGTGCTCCCCCCTTTCTGGTCAACCTTCCCTATTAAATATTTTTTATTATATAGATAGTTCATATATATTCCTTCTAACTAAATTCCTTTTCAAAAAACAATTACATATGAATAAATATTATTTTCCATTATACTATTTACTCCTTTTAAATAGACTCTTCTACCCTAAAAGTTGTTATTATAGAAAAATTATGATCTCCAATTATAAGCATTCTATTGGCCCTAAATTTTTATGAATGCAAATATTTTTATATTTGTTGTTTTTGTCATTATTTTGTAAGTTGATTGCTATCAAATTTTTAAATTACTTTATTAATTGTGATTTTAGTCAACATTGGGGGCAGAATTTAAATATTTCCAAAAGCAATGATAAAAGTATGTAAACTAACAAACAACTAAGTTGAAAACTAAATTATCACAAAATCCAAATTAAACTTATCACAAACTTAGAATTAAACAAATATGTTAAACTTTTAATTTTTAAATCATAAACTACACTATTGGAAATAGTTAGTTTTAAGGGTAAAAATGTTTCCACTGGTAAAAAATGTGTAAAAACATTTTTGAATCTTACCATGAATTATATAAAATTCCAAGAAGATGAATTAAAAACACTATAATTAGTGAAATAAAGAAAATAAATGCATACAACATTAGTATAAATGATGAAATAGCACAAGTACATATCACTCTCCATTGTCATCACCCTAATTATCTTTCTTGCTTGTCATGATAACATTATTGTTCTCAAAAATGTGTTTCAATCTAGGAATGTATCTTGATATGAACCACAAATCCATATTCAACACATCTGTGTAAAAAAACACCTAGTTGCAGTGTTGGGGGAAAACATAAGGCTCCCTAGCTTCATGCCACACCTTTATAGAGTTGATAGATATCAACCCACTATCGTGATCTTCCTTTACATTATTTCAATCAAAGGTTTCCCACCACTTGCACCTAAAAATAGCGCATTAGAATGAAGAGCACTTCAATGATTTCTCATATCTTTTCAATGTACCTAACGTCCCATGTATTAGGTTTTGATTGTAGTGGCTAGCATGACTAGATTGCAGCAAACTCGACTTCCACTCCACAGTCTTGTGTCATGCATCCATCATCAACATCCTCCGTGCAAAAATGATGTCCATATGCCCACATAGATGGGAACAAATGCACTTATAAAAAAGTGAAAAAAACACAGTGTCATGTGTCTAATAACCTGAACATAATTAAAATATAAAATATAAATGTTACAATTCAAAAGTGCATTATGAACTTAAAAATGTACAGAAATATATTATTACCAACTTATTGTACCCAAACGCTATGTTTAGTGCATCCTCTTCAGTGTGTGGATAACGACCATATGCACTATATTTCTCTCTGACTTGGTCAGCAACCCAACTATTGGGCCATATCATTGGCATATTTTCTTTTAAATGATCAGGATAAGGCACGCTTCTATCATTCAACAATTTGAATTATTTCTTGCCACTATCCCATTTCCTCTTATGTTCATACAATGCGACCCACAGTTGTGTCGCTTCCCAATTATAAAGAATGAATTTGTTGATGGCTTCAATTTTTGAATTCGATGATGAAATCAAACCGACATATATCTTATGTATGAGATCAAAATATACATTATGAAGTTCAGTGTGAATAGTTACTATGTATAAATTTGAAAAATGATGAGTCACTTGTTCTTTATCACATTTTTTTTTCCATTTGTTTCAAGAAGTTCCCCTTCCCTTTTGTCTTCATCCCTTTCGTCATCCCAAATCAGGGCACTTGATGCGTTGTCGATTTGCTCTATATACTCACTAGAATAATAGAAAGACTCATATGATATTTACCCCTCTGCAATAGGCCCCTCGAGGTTTTCCCTTTGTCAAACAAAACCTTTCAATTTCTTCATGTACCTCTCTAACAAAAAACATCCAAAGACAAGAAACCACTTCCAACTAATTCAGCCTCATCTACTAGGTGAATTAGAAGATGAACCTAAGTCCATGAAACTTGTTAGCATTTCCTTATCAAACATACAAACAATATCAACTATCTCTTGACGCCACCGTGGAATGTTAGCCATATGAATCTCCTTTGATATGATCCAACGTATAAATGCAGATAATTTTGATATGGCACGTCATAGGTATTGGTGAAATTCATGGTTCACACACCCACACACAAGCAAAGTATAATGACAATGCAAAGTAAACACATACAAAAATTAATTATATTTTATCACATGGCATAAAATTAATAACAAATAATAAAAGCATGTTTTTGACATATGTACTCTTAGAAGGTTCAAATGGTCATGCGATTTCAACATTAACAAACGGTCTTCCATAGTGAAGCATCATCGTAGTGAAGAACCATATAAAGAAGGCACTCTCACACCCATTATAATTTCCTTTGCCAAAGAAAGATCATCTTTTTTTAAAATCCATGGGACATCACCTTCTTTGAAAGACCAAGAGGGACCATCCTCTCCTCTACTTTATTTTCTTGGTCAATGTTTCTTTTTAGTTTTTGAAGAAATAAGATATCTCCTAATAGCCAATGTGTCGTTTTATTTCGATGATATGTGCCTCCATAAATAAGAAGACACATTTTTAAATATATGCATGGGATCTATTAAGTGGGAAATCTTAAGATGCTCCCAGTATGGGAGCTTATAAAGGACACATTTCCTTTTCATCCCAATGGGGAATTTTTCAACATCGGTGTCGAAGAATTTTGGATCATCAAACATAGGCTCCCCATTTGAATCAAACATTTTTGTAATCTGCTTCTCCTTCTCTCTCTCATCTGCTCTAAGTCATTCAGCTAGTGTCATTATTGCAGGCCTTTGGGTTCTCTCTGGTTTACCATTGAAAGTGGATGTTACTCTTCTGTAAGGGTGTTCTTCTTGGAGGAATACCCTAGAGCAGTCATACACTGGCTTTCATAGGTGTTTGGACCACCTAGCTTTCAGAGAAGTTCCACAACATTTGCATCCATGATACCCTTTCGTTACAAGACCTACAAAATTATTGTATACAGGGCATGTTAGCGATCATGAAGATCATAACAATTGCAACAAATTAATTAATATGTGAAACAATACTGTTACATATATAAAATAAATAAATAA
>APFE030412554.1:322629-343740 GCA_000404065.3 Pinus taeda
AAAAAATCAATAAACATGTAATTTACCATAGGAAACTCTTAATCTTGGATAATTATGTGTGATGTAAGCACATATGCCATACAATGTAAAAATCCTCTCTATTGCAATGGGCCTTGATACATCGTATACATGTATCCCTTCCCATAATTCATTCAATTCATCTACCAGTGGTTGTAAGTAGACATCCATATTATTCACTTGTCTTCTACCAGGGGCTATGAGAGCTAACATAAGATGTTCATTCTTCACGGACAACCATGGAGGGGATATTGTTATTGATCACTACTATAGGCCAAATAGAATAGTTGTTGTTTTTAAGGGAATAGAGGTTGACACCATCCATGGCTATGCTAAGTCGTAGACTTCCTACTTCATCCTTGAAGTTTTTGGTCCATGTGTCCTCTATATTCTTCATGGCTATTGAATTTGTTGGGATTGACCTAACTCCTGACTCACTTATCTATGAAGCATGCCATCCTTGCAACAAAGCTAATTCATTACAACGAAAGAGCCTTTGGATTATACGCATGTGAATTAATATCTTATGATGAGGACCAAGTGATTTACCCTTTTTAATTTATGGTACCTATCATGCCCGCATTTCGGTCATATATCTTTTTTTTCATATTCTCCTCTATATAGAATATAATCATTCGAACATGCATGATATGATATGTACTCAATAACCAACATTTTCAATAATTGTTTTGCCGCTTTACAACTACCAGGAAAGACATTATCACTCAGAAGAACCTTATATTTGAATAACCTATAGTTGGTTTTGAATATAAGTGTACAATGTCAATATTTAACGTTCATAAAATCGACCATTTTTAATTTTGATTGTGTGACAATATTTTTCAAAATATAAGGGACTTGATCATGGTCAATTACCTCAATATTGACAAGAAACATGCATTCTACATACCAAGCTTTTCTTTCAAGTTGTATAGTAACATTTTTATCCCTATTTGGGGAGAATTTGACTAGCCACCAGGTCCAAAGAGAGGGATGGTGGAAGCATATTTTAGGCTTTCGAAAAACATATCAATGATATGAACATCATCCCCTAGCTCATCATTCTGGAATGCATCTAACAACATTTCCTCCATCGAATTCGTATCTAAGTAATCATCCATGCCAACCTCTAATTGAATGCCTCCATTTTCAACTTGTGATAAAGAACTACTATTGTTGTAGACATTCCTAATTGATGAATCTAGACGTAGTGGGAATTAAATAGGTGGTTGATTCAACCATTCTTTGTATGCTCCCTCTCCTAGTTTTTCTCTTAATTCAATGTTAATCTAATAAGAATAATAATTTGAAAGGATTTTTCCCATAGTGGGTTTTTCCTTGGTCTCCGATCAATCCTGGTGTCTCTATGTGTGAATTATTTTCTTCTATTTTTCCTTTATGTTTCTCTATATTGATGATGATGATATTGTTCTTTCTACATAGTTGCATATGTTGTTGAATAATGTAAATCTAAATCATCTTAAGATGTTATGGGGTGAATTTAATGTGTTAATGAAGAAATGCAATTATCAAAGCAAAGAAAAATATAGCCCTAAGAAAAATTAACATGGTTTCAGAGATGGGTTGAATAATTTTCATGGAGATCATCCCTATGATGACATCATTGATGGATGCAAGAGAGGGTGGTGGAGAACTAAAATAATTCTAGGGCTTGAAGTAAACCCTAGGCAATTTTTGTATTAGGTTTTGGTGGATATTATGCGGTTTATCCTTTGGAAGGAACCCTTGTTTATGAAAAATATATGAGATATGAAATCTAGAAACCCTAGCATGGTCAATGTGAAGATTCTCAAGAACTTGTGAATATTTGATGAACCCTAGATGGGATAATTTCTATTAGTCATGGTTGTTGATAAAGTTGGTTGAAACAATGAAGGCAATATTGTCATATAGAAAATAGATAGTGATGCCTCTTGAAGATTGGTTTAAGAGGGAGATGATAACCTCTCATTGAATATAAGTATTTTCTGACTTATAATGCTCTTTTATATCTTTATTTTTGACTTATGGATCTAATTATTATTTTGATTATTACTTATACTTCCTACCTGTATATTTGAGTATTTTGATTTTTTTAACCTCTTGATGAGTTGTGATCAATGGATCCCTCTTGAGGATCATGGAGAGTGCAGGAAGAGAAGAATTAGCATTAGAAAAATTAAAGAGGCACCTTATGAAAAGGTGACAAAGTGCTTCTAGCTAAGAAGGTGCATAGGTATCTAAACACTACAAGGTATGTATGTTTCGGCTGCAATATTGATGACAAGGTAAGCCCTAAGGTATGATGAGAATGTATCCTTCACAAATGGTTCATTCATATGAAACTGATATGGATTCATGTTTCTTATAATGAAATGGTGCACTTGGTAGTAAAAAACTAGCATACAATTTAGACATGGTGAACTTCTTGATTCTATGAAGCTACTTAATATTGATCTTTTATATAGTGGTATACTTGATGTTTGGCTAAAATATATCATTTTGAATATCTTTATCCCATAAAGAAGTCTAACACCTTGATTATAGTAGATGGTAACTTGACACTATTGATTTTGTTTGTGAAAAGAATGGTAGCCATGATGATAGAAGTATAATAATGATATTGATATTCAGGATATTTTTTTGACCATGGTTATGTTTTGATGTGTTTAGTAATTATGGCATATGTTTAAATTGAATGCCCTGACTTGATGGATTGAGTTATGTGACAAAGAAGTAATTTTGTGATCATGACTCTTAAAGTATAATCCTATTAGCTATTTGACACTTACCCTTAATGAAAGATTGATGTCATGATGTAATGGTGAATTAGTTGATGCTAGCATGATATGATCTAGTCTGATTTTATGATCTATCAGATATGTTGATGCATGAAAGAATTATAGATAGGTTGATGGCATGAATGAAGATAACTAAAGTGGATTCCCATTCAGAGGGAGAATTTCTCCATAAGATTCTTACTCTCGTTATCATTTGCATTATATGTATATTCTTTATTATTGAAGTATGATTTATGGACATGAATAGACAAGTATATGATATTGTTGGTTTGTAGCAAAGTTATGATCTGAGAAGAGAGAGTTTTCCCTTAATCTAAGCCTCAATCGTATGAAACCAAGCTTACAGGATGTGATTATAGCCTCTCAATCACACAAAACAAAAACAAAAAATAAAAAGAACTATGGGTGTGATTATGCCTGTAGGACACAAAATTGAAGTTTTATGCATGAAATCAGAAGTTCACCTAAAGGATGACAATTCTACAAACATGGAGCAGACAACAGGAAGATCTATGAGAAGGGGAGTTTTGAATGTTTGACTTTCTATAATGTGAACATGTTGACTAAACTTTTGTTTGCAGGTGACGAGGATATGCATATCAATATGCCATTATAACCTTATGTATAACAGTATATGATAATAATTGCATGGGTTTGACAATATTTGATTTATTGCCTTAACTTAGTGAGCATATTGGCTTGAATGATTGATGATATGTTTTGTTTTATGGATGATTTGAATTCACGGTGATGACAAGTTGGAGTTCTGATTTGATTTGGGATTTGACTTTATGACTAATGATTTGATTTGATGACTGATGATTTGCCTTGATAACAATGATAAATGGGTGTAGTATCTTTCAGTGACTAATATTAGTATTCGATAATGTTTTGTATTGGCCTCATTGTCCTTAGCACAATGGTTGAAGTATAAATAAGTGTGATTCAGTGTGAAGTAATCTCACAATAAATGGATGGAACTTGCATGACTTATTCTTGGTTTATGCATTTGCATCTAGTGAATTATATTATACTCATGAGGATGACTTCATGAATTTTGGTATGGTATTACTTAGCAAATGATAATTTGTTGGCATAACAATAGATGAAGTCATGACTTGATACTTGGATGAGTGCTCTACCGGTCGCCTAGTCTAAAGAATTTTTTATAGTGATAATGATGAGTTTGATATTAGTTTTGATCCAACATCTAAACTTTGATAAGCTGACTTAGTTGACTTTATTTCACAATACTGAGTTAGGTAAAGCTGAGCATATTGGTTTGGTAAAATGTTATGTTTGCAAAAACCATTGTATATGTCCAGTCATTTGATCAATCCAAGAAGATGTGCCCATCCAAACCTCTATTTCAAAAGGGGTCCAAGGTATGACTTTGATTTTGGTTTTTATTTATTGATGATCTATTCTTGACAGGTAATGAGCCTCTGATGGTCGAAGTAAGAGGGAGATGGCTTCTAAAGCTTCAAATAATGAATCATGGCATGATGAATTGATTTCTGAAGTTTGGAAAAGAAAATATGTATTGCAAAGCTATTGAATAATTTTTTGGAAAGTGGAAATGCAAATCCTTGGACACTCCAAGTGAATTTTAATAAGTTGTGAAGAGATAATATTGAACTTGACTTGGCAACCGACAGTTGATTGAAGCATTGATGTTCTATTTTGAACACTTGTCTATCTATATGTGTGTGTGTGTGTGATATAAATATAAACTGAGTTAATTCATGATTGAGCCGCTTCATACACATTGAGTTTCTACCAAGCATCCTTTGAGATACTTACATGGGACGATCTATTTTTGGTCTAGGACATTCTTCCTGTGATATGTGACTGCGTAGATGTGTTGATGATGTTGGGGATCATTATTGATGAGCACATATGGGTGCTACCTTAGTATGAAATCTGCCATGATATTTTTGGATGAAAGGTTTGTATCTTTAAGCATGACTGAGGTTGAGTACGATGTTTCTAGCATGGCTAGCTATGAGGCAGAATGAAAAATCTCTTTAGAAAGACGTTTGATAACGTTCTGATTATGATATGGATAAATTGTGATGACAAAGAATGGGAACCGATCGTCAAAGAATATTCCATCTAGTTGAGACTATGACACCTTCATTGAGACAGTGTCGTTGTACGAGACAATCTTAGGCTTGGGGTTGGCACCTCATTGAGAGGGAGGATGACTATGGTATCCTTTTTATGATATGTATATTTTTTTTCTAATACGATATTTGATTTGATGTCATGTATGATCAAGAGACAACTAATATTGAGATATCATGATTGCCAGATATGAGCACGATGAAATGTTGTTGATCTATAGAGAGCATCGTTGATCGAGGACACTAAGCCAACTCTTCCCCCTTGTTTGAGCTCCCAGGGTGTGGAATTGAGATGGAGGGTTGCTAGGGTTGAGGGATCTCTAGACAATAGGGTCATAGATTTTGCTCCCCTATTTTTCACCCATAGGGTTGGAGATGTTTCTCCCTTATCTTGGTCTTTGTAGAGCATACCCCAATTAGCATCATACCCACAAGCTTGGCTTGTTGGGACTATCACTCCCCATCTGGCCAATGGGTTGAGAGTGTACTTGGGGTTGTACAACCCAAGCTACTTATAATGCAGGTTTTCTACAACATGACCCTTGAGGATCAGTTTTTTGATGATCGGTAGGAAATAGGATGGTCTGAGCAGTATCTCCCCTATATCATCTATTGCTCAATATGGGGTCGTAGAGGTTTAGCTCCGCCATGAGATTCTAGGTTGAGATGTGCACCCTGATGTGGTTCCAGGTTTATATGTGCTCATTGATGATATGCTATCTAATGTTGATATGGGTCATAGATTTGGATCCCCATTGACATTTCCCGGTGGTAGCAATGGGCTACTCGCTGGCAGAGATTCCGAGTGGTAGCTTAGGCTCCCCTCCGATGTCAAACACTTATTCTTATAGATTCAAGAATGTTCAGCATGTGAGTAGGGACAATCAAGAGATAAGCAGGAACAAGAAAGTTTTGAATCGAGATGACCAATGATGATATGTGATAATGAGACACTTGAGATTGGATATGATTTGATGACAGGATACACATGACATAATGCAAGTGGAATTATCCCTAGGTTAGAGGGAGTGTTAAAATATCCAATTGTGGTCAAATTCCACTTTGGAAAGGACATTTGACGGATATGAATATTGGATTGAATTCCTCTTTTAGAGAGGATCAAAATCGACCTAAATATCACTCAAATTGGATAAGGGAAAGTGTATTTTTGAATTATAAGCACGCATGTGTATATTTGATCATGCCAGCCCTAAAGCAAAGTGGACACCCTTGAAAGGCAATAAATACAAGTGACCTACACCTCATTTGGAAATCATCATGGATCATTCTTTTATTCCCTTTATTGTTTTTGTCTCACACAGGTTTGAGGCAAATCTGCGAAGGAATAGATTTGCACGAAGGAGAAATTATAGGGTCTGAAGTTTGTGCATGCTTCTAGGGTTTCTAGGTCATAGTTGTAGGCTTCCCAAATGCAAAATTCGACTATATTCACAAGATTTCATGATCAAGGGAGAAACTTAAACTTCTCAATCGCACACATAGCATGTCCTCCATGCGACTGGCACCTATGGTTTGGTTTTTCATTTATCCGAAGTTTTTTCTCATTAACCATAGTGTTCAGAAGTTGACCATAGATAGTGATAATTCATTACAAGCTTGAAAATCAAAGTTTTGAGTATAAACATGATTGGGTTCATCTCATGGATATTGTTTAGTTTATTTTTCTTATTAGGTTTATAGATAAAGATATGGATGATTGTACTCTCTTTTTTTTAATCAATCGATGACAATCTAATAAGAGGAAGAATTTGAGAGGGTTTTTTCCATAGTGGTTTTTTCCGTGGTCTCCGACCAATCCTGGTGTCTCTATGTGTGAATGCTTTTCTTCTGTTGTTCCTTTATGTTCTGCTGCATTGATGATGATGATATTGTTCTTTCTACATAGTTGCATATGTTGTTGAATAATGTAAATATGAATAATGTTATGATGTTATGGAGTGAATTTAATGTGTTAATGAAGAAATGGAATTATCAAAGCAAAGAACAATATATCCCCAAGAAAAATTCACAAAACAATTGTTCTCCATTTGACTAAGGCACTAGTCAAATGAAGCTTTTTATTACTACAATTTCAACATTTCCTCTTAGTAAGAAAAGGGTTTTGCACAACCCCAATCCTACTCCTGTAGGATATTGTAACAAGACTCCCTCTCACTATTATTTTTTCTACTGCAACAATTGTAACTGAGAAGTATCTGAAATAGTGAATCAATTATGTCTTTGAGCTACAACTATCTCTTGAGCATATGACTACTACTAGTCTCTACACTGTCTACTGGGAAAATTACACAGTTGTTGATCCTTCATTGTGCCTCTTGTATTGCTATCAATACTACTCTATGCTCTTCAACATCTAATTGCAACTAGTCTACAATTTTTGCTCGAGATTTGATTGCATTAACTGGAATTGATCCTTATGCTACTGAATATTGTGGGCCCCTGTAGCAAGGGTATGATCCATGAGAAGAGTATACTTCTCTCCTATGGACCCTGACCAAAAATCTGCAACTCTGGGACTAAGGCTCTACATCACCCCACCTCACTGCTGGAGGTATTGTTGCATGCATAGAGAAATATTCCTCTAGCTTGTAGATATTTTTCACTCTAACTCCAATCAGTTTCACTTGTCCAGTTGCAACATTCTTCAGAAATTCTTTCCCCTTACTAAACACCACATCATAACCTTTGTCCTCCAATATATCTATAGAAATAAAATAAAAAAATCTTCAGCCCAAGAACATACATTACATTTTTCAAGTGAAGGTGGGAGCCTGACTCCCTTTTAAAGGTCACACTACCAATTCCTTTGGTATTATACCTCCCATCATCCCTAAATTCTATGTGCAATTTAAGATCTTTCTCCTCTAGGATACTGAAGAATTCATTGTTTCCTATATTGTGATATGAAGCACCAGAATCTAGTTACCACTCACTCCCTCTTATTTTTCTTTCCATTCAACTGTGAAATCTAACTTGAATTGAGATGCCAAATCATCTCCTCCTACTCCTATTGCAGGCTCCTTGTTTTATTTCTTGTGCAAACACTTGGTTGCATAGTGTCCAAATTCATGGCAGTAAAAACATTTTATTTTGATGAGGTCCTTATTCTTGCCATTGTTCTGGATGGATTTTTCATCGCCTTTGGCCTTATTTCCTTTTCCAAATATGTGACACCATTTCTAGTGTTTCTTATGATCTCCTCTTGCACCAAATCAGACCAAAGTCTCTCCCAAATTTGGTAGCTTGTCTCTTCAATTAAATAAATATTGATATTTGTGTCAAGATTTCGGAAGGACAAGGAGTACTAAACTCACAAGTTCATATGATGACACATTTTCTCCTATTCCTCCAAGTTCATCTTGAACCTAAGTGAATCTAGATAGGTGTTGAGGAATGGTTTCATTTTTCTACATTCGAATGTTATTGAGTTTATCTCTCAATGCCAATTTCTTATCATCATTGTTGCTTTGGAATAGATCTATGATAGTTTTCCACATTGCAAAAGGATTCTCCTTTCTATGAAAGTTTGAAACCACATGATTTTTGACACCCTCTAGAATAATCCTCTTGGCTCTTGATGTGTCTTTCTTCCACTGAGAAAGTGCTTGTGAATCTGATGCTATTTGTTTTGGAATATTAGTTTGTGTATATTCATATAATACAATATCATCCAAGATAACTTCCTTCCAAGAAAAAAAATTCGAGGTGCCCTCTAATGCATGCTCCAACCTCAATCTGTTGAAAGACATTTTTCATGCACTAAAGAGAATCTGCACCAAAAACTCTACAAATCAAAATCTCTCTGAGAGAATATTTTCAACAAGGTTTCTATGTAGTCTTTTGAGGCTTTGATACCATGTAGAAATTAATAAAAATTTGCTACTACTAATGAAATTTAACTAAAATCAAGAGATTACAAATTTCATCTACTATTCTGCGGAATGGAAATCACTATTTAGAAACACATGCAATATCATGCATCCATCAAAACATGAGGAACACAATGATTTTATAGGAACCCATCTGGGAAAAAACCCTTCGCTCCTTTGCATTAATTCATATAAAAAAGATAAACAATTACAATTTATTGCTTCAACTCTTAAGCACACCCTACACTATTAAATTATTCTCCTGCTTCATGACCTACTCTAGCTAACACTTATCCAATTCAAGCCTCAACCAACCTCTTATTTCCATGTACAATCCTGGAGGAATTTAGCTCTTAAATAAAAGGGAAAATCCTTATTTCCTTTCGCAAATATGAGGGGAATTGATCACATGCTCAGTGAAAAATCATTGTACCTCAATAGTAGACAATTATAAATACAAATGTTCCTTTTCCATCCACTCAACTAAGCAATTTAAATTCCATGCATGATTGAGTCTATTTTTAGCTGATTGTTTAGTTAACTGAGAGATCAGTGAGTTAACAAGTCATAACTACTCAATTACCTTCAACTGACTCAACTATTTACTAGAGCTTAGTTAAATGTGTTCAACTAACAACAAATCAACTAGATTTCTATATCTTAGCAATCAACTCATGTAAAACTCTACTTCTAGCCTATGTACTCGAATTTACTAAGACAAGGCCATGTCACTCTAGCTAATTGCAATCCAAGTCATCCTCTTGATGTGGAAAATTGGATTTTATCCATTTGACTAAGGCACTAGTCAAATGAAGTCTTTTCTTGCTACAATTTTAACATATTTCTCAAAATCAAATTTGTAGAAATATGGTGATAGAATTGCAACTTCTCAAGAAATTTAATCTAAATCAAGGGACACAGTTCTACTATGTTGCTCTGTGGAAGTTAATTGACAATTTAGAACAACATTCGCAAACATGTGTCCATCACATACATAATTACACATATTTATCTAGAGGAAAACAGTTGGTAGAAACCCTTTATGCATGTTTCCATTAATCAGATGAATAGAGAATCTATTACAATTGCTAGCTCTAGCTTTGAGCTCAACCTATAAAAGAATAACTATTCACTCTACTCAATGAAAAGCTCTGGCCCAGACTTAGTTAATTTATACCTCCACTTGAGCTCCTATTTACTTGCACAAATCCTGAGGAAAATGGCCCCTATTCTTTAGGAATTTCCTCCAAATTGATTGGGGTATTCCCAAGGATTGATAATTGATTGTATGCAACACTTGCACACTCAAGATTGGTCTATAACTAATGTTACAATGCCTTTGAATCTCCACCACAGCTGAGAAATTCAAATTCCTTGCATGCATGAGCTATTTTTGGTTGGTTTATTAATTAATTGGATGATATCTGAGTTATATTTTTGTCCCACTGCACAACTGGCCCTCAACTAGTTCTATTAATTGTTAGAACTAGTTTAACTGAGTATAACTAGAAACAACTAAAATCGATTGCTACAAATAAGCAATCAATACATACAAACTGGACTCCAAGCCCACTAACTCAAATTTACTGAGCTAATTAAGTCACAAGAGCCATGTCACCTCAGTTAACTGCCTCCAAGTTGTCTGTTGATGTGGAAATTTTGAACTTACTCAATTTAACCAAGGCTAAGTCAAATTGATCCTTTCTTGCTACACTTCTCAATGCTCCCTATTAGCAAGAAAGGGATTTTCAACCAACCCTATCCTACACCTGTGGAATTTGAACTTCCCTCTTAACAAATCCTTCATAAGTATGTCTTTCTTCCTTTGTCGAAATGTATTGTAGCAACATTATCCTCCTATACACCTAGTCCCGTAAATTATGATACCAAATATATATATGCTTGGATCAATTGTGAAATATTAAATTTTTGGAGATCTTAAAGCAACTTTGATTATCACAATAGATCACATATGCATCCATCTCCTAACCAAATATTCCCACAAGTATATTTCTCACATATTTCTTGACTCACAACCATGTATTCAGCTTCTACCGAACTAACCACCATAGACCTTTGTTTCCTGTTGTACCAAGAAATTGTTGTGAACCCAACCCTGAAAAATTTCACCTGATGTACTCTTCTGGTTGGATGCACTCCCTTCCCAGTCTACATCTGTGAAGCCACACAGTTTCACTCCCTTTGTCCATCTGTACCACAATCCATATTATGTAGTGCCTCTAAGGTACCGTAAAAGATGCTTAATTTCCTTCCAATACAATTTAGACAACCTAACCATAGCTTGGCTTAGCTAGTTGACTACATAGCACATATCTAGTCATGTGTTCACAAGATACATTAGTGAACGCACTAGTAGTCCATAAATGGTAGCATCAACCTCTTCACCGGAAGTGTCATCCTCCTTCCTTTAGTTGGTTGTTAGATATGTCTCCATGGGCTTACAACACTCCATGTGAAATCTTTGCAGTATCTCAATGGCATACTTTCCTTGAGACATAAACAGTTCCCCATCACCTTGCCATACTTCCATCCTGAGGAAGTAGTGCATGGGACCCATGTCTTTCATCTCCAATTCCCTTGCAAGGTCCTCCTTGCAAGAGCGTATTAGTTTCTCATCACCTATCAATATTAGGTCATCAACGTATAAATCAATGATAAGCAATTTAACTTCTACCAAAATATGATAGAGATTCGCATTCGCTTCACTTTTGGTGAAGCCCAATCTAGTGAGATAACTATCAATCTGAGTGTACCAAGCTCGGGGTGCTTGTTTGAGACCATATAATTCTCCCCTAAGTCTGCACACATGATACTCCTGATTAAATGTCTCAAAATCTTTTGTTTTCTCTATGTACACTTTCTCCTCAATAACACCATTGAGAAATGATGTTTTTACATCCATTTGGTGGATCTTCCACCCCATTTGTGTAGTCAGTACAAGAATTGATGTAATTTTTTACGTTGCTATGGGAGAAAATGTTTCCTCATAGCCAATTCCCTCAACTTGAGAGAATCCTTTGGCCACAAACCTAGATTTATACTTCTTTATGCTTTCATATGTTGCATGCTTAACCTTGAAGATCCATCTCAAACCCACAGCTGATTTATCTGTTGGTCTTGGGACCACTTCCCAAACATCGATTCTTTATTATGGATTCATATTCTTCCACCATTGCATCAACCCAAACTAGTTGCTCAACTTCTTCTTCAAAAGAGGATGGCTCAGTATCTACAAGCTTAGTCATTAGAGCCATGTAGCCATTGTACCTCCTAGGTGACCTCATTTTCCTATGCAAATTTGAAGGAACTCCCACAATCTCCCTCATATCTTGGTTCTATCTACCTTCTCTAAATGGTCCTTCTTGAGTGTATGTCTCCACTCTTCCTCCTCTCTTCTCCTCCTTTTTTGGTTTCTCCAAAACTTCCTGAGGCTCCTCCTTTGGAGCTATAATCTCCTCTTCTAGTGGGATTTGAAGCTCCCTCTCAAGAGAGCATCTCATTGCTTTCTCCTAATCAAACTTTACATCCCTTCACACAAATGTCATTATGAGGGAACGTAATTACACCCGGTAATTGTGTGGAGTTTTGGTGTAACCCAAAAAAATTCCCAACTCTTCTTTAAGCTAAATTTTCTTCCTTGAATCTTTGGAGACATGGCAATAAACAGAGGCTCTAAAACTTCTAAAATGAGACACATCTAGCTTTCTCCTCGAGAAATCCTCCTCCATTGTAATCATACCAAGAATTTGATGAGGATTTTGGTTCTGCAAGTATACTGTTTTATTACATGCCTCTTCCCAAAAATGTAGTTGCAGGCCTTGGTCATATGGCATAGCTCTCGTAGCTCCCACAATACTTTGGTTCTTCCTCTCAACTACCCCATTCTACTGTGGGTTGTGGGGAGTTGTCAGTTCTCTTTGAATTCCTTCTTTGGCACAAAATTCCTTGAAGGCATTCAAATGGCATACTCACCTATGTTTTCGCTCCTGAAAGCATTCACCTTCTTGTCAGTCTCTTTCTCAACTAGTGCCTTGAATTATACAAATTTTGAGAATGTCTCATCCTTCTTCCAAATGACTAAGATCTAGCACTTTCTTGAGAAATCATCAATAAAAATAGCACAGTATTTGTGCATGGCAGCGTAGGTTGTCGATAAGGGTCCACAAACATCGAATTGGACTCTTTCCAAGACTCCATTTTCTTTTCTATCTCAATCATAGAATGTGGATTTTACATACTTCCCCAAGTTACAAACCTTGCAGACATTCTACTACTAAAGTGATTCTTTAGGGAGGCGAGTGGTTATTTTCTGAATAATTGTAAGGGCGCCATGGTGCAAATGGAGAAACATCCTATGTCATAGTTCACTAACATCACAACTCTTTACTTTATATGCCTTACTATTTAATCCAGAACAATATTCTGCATCAAGTTTCGATAGGTTCTTCACACAAACTCTGATCTGCTTCACCTATCCAGTAGTTATGTATCTCAGAAAGGATTCCCCTTTACTGACTATCACATCATAGCTCCGGTCTTCCAAAATTACTACAGAGATTAGGTTCTTCTTCAGGCCTGGTAAAAACATAACATCTTTGAGGTGAAGAGGGGATCCCGACTCCCTCTTAAAATTTGTTGTACCAAACCCAGTAGCACTATATCTTCCATCGTCCCCCGTCTCAATATGCATCTAGAGATCTTTCTCCTCCATGTCACTGAAAAACTCTCTACATCATGTCATTTGGAACGAGGCACCTGAGTTCAAGTACCACACACTCCCCATCCAATCGTTGGCCATACATGTGATCAGGGTGAATTCTAGCTCGAACTGTGAATCTAATGCTTCACTTGTTGCTCCTCCTCAGTTCTTGCTAGAATTTTTGTGTGCACGATTTGTAGCATAGTGCCCAAATTCATGATAATTGAAGAATTTTATTTTGGACAAGTCTTTCTTCTTGCCCCCTTGGTTGGATTCTTCTTTGGTTTGAGATTTCTTCCCTTTTCCTTCTTTCTATTTCCAGCCAATGAAAAATTTTCTTCATCCTCTCCCTTGGATGAATTTCCATCTTTGGTATTTCACTTAACTTCCTCTTGTGCCAAATCTAACCATAAGAATTCCCAATTTGGTAGTTTCTCCCTCCCTTTCACGAAGTCCTAGTAAATATGCCAACTTTTGGGAAGCCTCGAAGAGCTAGGCTCACTAGGTCATATTTTACAACATTCACACCAACCCCTCCAATCTCATCCCAGACTCATGTAAATCTGGTGAGATGTTGCAAAATAGTATCATTCTTTTGAATCTTAATGTTTTGACGTTTGTCTTTAAGGACCAGTTTTGTGTAAATCTGGTGAAATGTTGCAAAATAGTATCATTCTTTTGAATCTTAATGTTTTGACATTTGTCTTTGAGGGCCAGTTTTCTATGGTCACTAATATTCTTGAATAGATTAGTCAGTGCCTTCCACATTGCGAAAGGATTTTTATTTCCATGGAGATTTGAGACAATATGGTATTTCACTCCCTCCAAGATTATTCTCCTTTCCTTGGATACATCTTTCTTCCATTGGGTTAGGTTTTGTGCATCAGTTGATCCTTGTTTTGGAATTTGTTTTCTTGACATACTCCAACAATCCATTTTCATCAAGCACTTCCTCCATGTGAACCTTCCAGACAATGAAATTTGAGTTTCCTTCCAAGGGATACTCTAATCTCAGCCCATTGAAGGATATTCTCCCAACTCTAAATAAATCCTGCCACGTTGAAGCTACAAATTCGAACCTCCTGAGCAACAAGTTTGAAATTCTTGTTCTAATGTGAATCATGCTCTAATACCATGTATAAATATGGTGATATAATTGCAATTGGTCAAGAAATTTAATCAAAATCAAGAGACACAATTCTACTATACTACTTTGCAGAAATTAATTCATAATCTAGAACAACATTCAGAAACATTCATCGATCACATACACAAGTACACAGATTTATCTAGGGGAAACCAACTCGTAAAAACCCCTTAAGCTTACTTGCATTAATCATGTGAATGGAGAATCTATTGCAATTGCTAGCTCCAACTTTGAGCTCAGCCTACAAAAGAATAATTGTTCTCTTTTCTCAATGAAAAGATTTGACCCAGCAATTTCTTCCTCCACCTGAGCTCTTATTTCCTTGCACAAATCCTGAGGAAATTGGCCCCTTTTCTTTAGGAATTTCCTCCAAATTGATTGTGAAATTCCAAAGGATTGATTGTTAATTGCATGCAACACATGTACGCTCAAGACTAGTCTAAAACTGATGTTACACCACCTTGGAATCTCCACCACAGTTAAGAAATTTGAATTCCTTCCATGCATGAGCTATTTTTGGTTGATTGATCAGTTAATTGGATGATATCTGAGTTAGACTTGTCTCACTACACAATTGACCTCCAACTAGTTCTATTAACTGTTAGAACTAGTTTAACTGAGTACAACTAGTAATAATTAAGTTGGATTGTTAGAAATTAGCAATCAACACATGCAAACTGAACTCCAAACCCACTAACTTGAATTTATTGAGCTAAATAAGTGACAAGAGCCATGTCACCTCAATTATTTTCCTCCAAGTTGTCTGTTGATGTGAAAATTTTGAACTTACTCACTTTGACCAAGCCTAAGTCAAATTGAGTCTTTCTTGCTACACTTCTCAAAAAAATTTCATATGGTATTATAAATAGTAAGAAGCTATTCATTATTTCATTATTTTTCCCAAAAATTCGAAGGAGCGATTTGCAAGAGAGACATACTAGGAGCATTGTGGAGCAACAAAATACTTTGGAACATCAAAACTATTCAGAAGATCAGAATTTGAAAGGTATTGTGATTCACTCAAAACCCTATGTAGTAAAAATTTTAAACGTTATTGTTGGTTTTATTATAAAAAATTTTACAATTATTGTTAGATTTAATTAAAATTCAAAAAATAAGAATAAAACCCTCTATAGTAAAAATTTTACCAATAAAATTTTTTACAATCTTTGTTTCTATTAAGATTTAACTAAAATTCAATATATATATATACTTATGTGACTGCAACATTTCACCTTAGGGTTTAACTCTCTTTACCGCTTCACAATTAGGGCTTTTCATTTTAGGCATTTTAGATTTAATGGGTTTGTGTTACTATATATAAGGCATTTGACATGTAAAGTAGGAGGAGCACTTATTGAATCGGATCTAAACCCTATCAGCCTTGTCTATTTTTTAAATGGCTTATGTTTATTGGTGTGCTCTGTGTAATATAACTCACGGGTGTGCCTCTTTCAAATAGCATCGTTAAGTCCAAAAACTTATGTTTTTGTTTTTTATTGTGATGGCAATGCTTTTATCATTACATATCACACTGTCATAATTTAAAGTTATTTAAAATTATAATTGTCATTGTCATTCCCCAATAATTAAACGCCCAAATGCATTTACTAGATTAAGTGCACGAATGTGTTTATGCACATAAGTGCACCGGTTAGTAGACCTCTTTTGGTTGAAAATTCTGTGATTTATTTATAAAATATATTTAATGTCTTTTGTAATGAATGGCATAGGGTGTATATTGATAATGAAAAATGTCTGAGAAGTTTTCAAGTAACAAAAACATTGATCGGCACAATGATAACACATCCAAAAAAGTAGAAAAGACAAGTTCTTTGTAAATTCTTTACAAAATTAATATGTTCGAACTAAATGTAAGTTTAACCAATATGTATTAGTTAGTGTGTGTCGTACAGAGCCACAAATTGAGGAAGATCAATAATATTTTTTCTGATCTAAGTGGCAAAGAGCTTAAAAGTCTGATAGAAAAATTGCAGAAGGACGAATCACATGAATGAACAAATAATATTCAATATGAGTTTTTTTTTTAATATCATTAATAATATGCGTAAGAATATTAGATAGCATGTTTCATACAATCTATTAAATCACATATGTTTAATGTTCTACAAGGACCAACAATGAAGGAAAAAATGTCGTTCTAAGAAAAAAAATATAGAACATGTAAATGACGATGAATTGCTCAGTTTATCTAGAGTGGTGTTGGAGGTTAATGAAAGAGGGGAAAAAATTTACAAAATTATGAGGAATATAGTGGAATGAACATATAGACATACTTTGCACTTACAATACATAAATCAATCCAATGATTCCAAGAACCAAGTTATATTTAAACTATAGGAAGTGTTTCCAAAGAAATGGTTAATGAGGCCTATCAAACTTGCAATATCAAAAACATACAAAAAAAACAACAAAAAATCATTCAAAAAGTAATATTCCTAATTAAAATTATTTTCTAGAATTATATGTATATATTACTACAAAGCATTCATTTATTAATATCAATTTTGTTATATTTAGTTTTCATATATCGATATAAAACTAGTTTATTACTTATTCAGGAAGATATGAAAATCCCAAGGATAAACAAGATGATATCCTAAAAAGGCTAATAGGAATGTCCAAAAAAGTGTACAATAAGATGGTCAAAGAAATGGACATAATTGCATCACATGAGGAGTCATCTCAACAACAACGTGCTTCAAATGTATGTAATCATGATTGACTTTGTACATATAAAAAATAAAAATAAAATCAATTAGCATTAAATATTAATTTTCAAGTATTTTTTTGCAAAGAAAATAAATAAATAAATAAAACAAAAAAATGCATCTTATCTATGAAATTGAAAGCATTGATCTTGGTAAATAGACACCAAAGCAAGGGTTCACAGAAAATGGCCACCGGAGCTGTAGCTTGCTCCTTCGCCACTGGAATCGACAGGAAAAAGGTCATCATGCAGCTGCTGCAGAACAATCGAAACGGCAAAGAAGGTTTTCTGCGGCGGGGGACTTGTTACCCTCTTCTGGAAGATGAGATATCTATAGTAGATCTAGAACATGGTGTGGCGGATCGAGAATTTGGAGCATACAGGAGAACTGCTGCCTTTCTACAGAGTACATTCCCCTCCCAATCTGCCGCAAACCTGACAGATCCAGCTCCCTGGTGCTGCAGCAATGACAAATTCAAGGAAACACGCCCAGAAACAAAGAGGAGGGCTTTTAATCTCATCGTTTTAGCGTCTCCAAAAGCATGCAGTTATACGCTGGCTCAAATCCAAGGACAAGAAGCCCTTGGTGACCATAATCCAGAGGTAAGGAAGCGTAAACTTAACCTTTTTGCATATCAAACCGTGGATTTGTACTATTATGATGCAGATCTTGATTTTCATCTGTTCGAGCGACTGTCATTGAGCCCAGATTGGGCAACATTTTTCTTGATCCATGGCACTATGCAGAGGCTGAGCCTTAGGCTATTCGATCCAGACCCTCGTACTGTAGATCGACCCATTTTCTGGTCAGATATGGAAGCCCACTCACTGTTTAGAGGTGAGCAAAAGATGAAAAGTGGAATCTCAGGGTTAGATCTGTCGAATATAAGATCTAGATCCTCGGTAACAGGTTTCCAAGTATTTGTAAAAGTCCCGGAGGGAAAATCGAAACTAATTTGGGTAAAATAGATAGATATTGTTAAGCAAATACAGAAAATTATAATGCAACAGCTGGGATACCCCATCAGATCACAAAATCTGATACATGGGGGCAGAGTGCTACAAGACACAAAATACCTCTGGGAATACAAAGTTGCACCCCTATCAAAATTCATCCTCAATCTGAGAATAAGAGGGGGCACAACCGACAATAGCAGGAATCCTTATAGGGCTGAAGGAAGTGGTATTGGTTCAATAGGGAAAAAAACCAAGTAGCATTTCCTTCAAAAACATCCTACAAGGGAAAAACACAGAAGGAGCAACAACGAATCAATCAGGTATGGATGCCAAGCCATACATTGTGGAACAGATGAATCATACCCCAGAATACAACATAGATACACCAGAAATAGATGAGCATTGCACTATATATGAAAGAAAAGCAATAATATGCAGATTTAACTACTTTTGGCCCAAACCAGTTGATCTATTCCATTCGATATTCAAGAATTGGACCACGCAATGCGAAATACATCTCTGTTCCAAAGGTTTTTTCATAGTGAATTTTTTATCAACAATAGGCAGAGACATAGTAATACAAGAAGGACCTTGGTTCTGTTGGAAATTATACTGAGAGGGGGGGGGTGAATCAGTATTATCAAGGTAATTATTCCTTTTTCAAAACAACTTATATATGCTACTTCAGATTAATTAACCTGTGTATATACGCGATTATGCAGAAGGAAACCCGCGTATACAAAGCAAGCTTTTACTTTACTTAATCTCTCTGATGATGACTGTTAATCTGTGATGCAGAATCAAATAGCAGTAACCAGAGACAGTAAAGCAGAGCAGAGAAACAGTCACACACAAGAACACAAGATATAAGGTGGAAACCCAATGTGGGTGAAAACCACCTGCTGCAATTCGTCTCTATCTTCTTTTCAATTAAAAACTTCTTTTGCCATATACTGGTGCAGTATTTTTACCAGTACGCAGGCTGCAACCTGCAGAGAGCTACAACTCTCTCTCATTTTCAGCTTCTCCTGGAAGGGAGCTACAACCCCCTTCGCTCTTGCACTAGCCAAGATACTAGTATGTAGGTGCTGGCCTACAGAAGGCTACAACCTTCTCTTTCTTCCAGGGACCACGTTTCATCAATTTTCAGACTAGATCCATGAACATCAAACAATCATCAAGGAATTCTTCATCAACTAAACTCCTTTTCACCAACTACATCTGAAATCAAGTAGATACTTCTCTGCCAGCTGTACCCAAAACACAGTACCAGAAACCACACAACAGAACCCAGAACACAGCAGTAATAAGCAGAAACAGCTAGGGCACCACTTAAAGCATATACACTATTTCATCAGTCTGTAACTTGCATGCATACGCATCTGCGTATGGAACAACATGCGTATACGCGCCTTCACTTCACCTAAACTGCGTGTATACGCGCCTTTTCTTCACTGAACCTACGTACAGATCTATAAAGGACAACACACTCTTCCAGATATTCAATCACTAATTAACACAGATTTTCAGACTTATAGATCAAACAAGCGCCACATCTAGCAGACCAAAATCATACAAAGATACTATCATTTAGGCTTAAAGATTATGACCCATGAATAGACCTTATCCTTCCTTTTTCGCTAAGGTTCCTACTTCCTTCAGATCCAGATCTGCATCACCACCCAATATACCAGCTCTAGCACTTTATAGGATCTTCAATAATAATTCAGGTGATAATTTGTCACAAGGTCTCCTTCCTCTTTTATAGCCTTAGGCCTTCCCCAATACCATGGTCCAAAACCATAACATTTCAATACCATGAACCCAAAACTAGGGATCAACACATCTGACGAGACGCCATGGTCCAAAACATAGGTTCAAGTTCCAAGATATAACTGCCATGGACCAAAAGAATGATCCCCAACATATACGCGCTTTTGTAATGTAACCTGTGTGTATACCCGCCTTCGTCTAAATGAACCTGTGTATATGTATTTTTCTACTTTCTGAGTGCCTGAACTGAGATCTGATACCAAAGAAGGTTGCCATCAAGGACAACACCTGTGCCATAGCTCCAAACCTGTGTCATAATGCCAACAATCTCCCCCTTTGGACTTGATGGAAACACCAAGATCATTCTCCCCCTTTGTCATCAAGGGCAAAGGGTTGTGCTCCCCCTGAGTACACGCTGAAATTTCTGTCCTGCTGGGCTGACCATGCTCCCCTTGACTGTAGGCAAGATCTGCAAAAGGATGTTCTTTAAGAAGAACCAAGACTTATGCAACTATACAAGACCTTCCTATCACCAAAAGACTTAATGCATACATCCATCACCCAACCAAGTGGAGATCATCCATCCAACCAAGTGGAATACATCAGAAAGTTACATATGATGACCAAATACATTACATCTTCATCCCATGCATAGTGGGGAACCAATATAGGCCGTTACATGACCTTGACACCATATATAAGAAAGAAATACATGACATAGAGACGAATATTTAAAACATGACTTATGAAAGTCATCAACAACTGATAGCAGCAGCAACTGTCAATCTTCATTCATATCAGCAACCAAGATTGTCTTATGTTCTCCCTCTGTCTTTGTTCCACCTGAAATCAACAACAGCGATGAACCAGAACCTAAAGCTTCTAAGATAATGCCAACAATGCATTATTAGAAGATTATCTGCTCCCCCTGAACCTGTGCCGGATGGT
>APFE030412560.1:0-15067 GCA_000404065.3 Pinus taeda
TCTAGTTGAATAGTGGTATAACACTGCCTTCCATACTGCAACAAAAATGACCCCATTTATGGCTTTTATGGATATCATCCACCATCCATCACATCATCTTTAAGAGAAAATTATAAGGTTCAAGCAATGGAAGATCACATTGAGAATCAACAACAAGTTATCCAACTCTTAAAATATAACCTCACTTTGGCGCAAAATTGAATGAAACAATGGGCAAATCAACATTGCAGCGAAATAATTTTTGATGTAGGAACCGAGGTATTTTTTCGGCTACTACAATACAAACAAATGTCCCTCAAGCAAGCTAACAAGGATAATAAATTATCACCAAACTATTATGGTCCTTACAAGGTGTTGCAAAATATTGGTATTATGGCATACAAATTGGATCTTCCTGCATCTTCCCGAGTGCACCCTGTTTTCCATGTTTCATAATTAAATAAAGTTATAGGTGACAAGCTCCCAGTTCAAATAATATTACCAGAACTTAAAGAGGAAGGAAAAGTCATATGGGAACTTGAAGCAGTCAAAGAAACAAGAATTCGACAGCTACGAAATCGATCAATTTCATAGTGTCTTATCAAACGAAAGAACTTACCCACTAAAAACTCCACATGGGAGGATGATAATTTTATACAGAAGCATCCAGAACTACTCAAGTGTTGAGGACAACCCTTTTTTGAAGGAGAGAGGCATGTTAGGTACCTATAATACGAGTGTAGACCCTTATTGTTATTGTTAGTGTAGCCCCCTTATTATTATTGTTGTGCCCATGTAGGTCCCATATTGTTATTATTGTGCCCCATAGAATCCCACTATTGTTATTGTTGTGCCCTTAAATTATTATTGTTATGTAGGCTCCAATTATTTTGTGAACCCCTTAGACTCCTATATATATAAAGGAGGTTTTTTCATTTGAATCATTCAAGAATTATTAATTTATGTAATGCAAAGGAGGTTCCCCCCCTCGAATAATATAATTTTTAAGTCGTTGATCTATTTATTTGTGAGCTGGTTGCATAACAGTTGTGATAAGTACATATAAATCCTCTACACCTATCACCAAACATAACTCTTATGGACCCAATTTTACATCATGCACCCAACAAAGTGGGGCTACATCAAAGATATACAAAGTGATACATGACTTGGAAATCCATTGACCCATACATAGTTAATGACCAATCCATAATAGACACCATGGGTCTCTCCATGAGAAATGTTCCCAAAAGATGATACAAGATAATACATGGATTTACATATGCACACAATGGTGCTCTCATCAATACATGCCCAAAACAAGAGATATCATGAGTACATGGCAATAATGAGCATCAACATATACTCTATATGGTAGCAACAATACGTGGCATATCCAAAAAAACATAAAACCTCCATGAGTTATGACATAAGCTCTCAATGTGTAGCAACATCATAGAATAATTAACAATATCATGTGCTGGTACAAAACCACTCAACACCTTCTCCATCACTATCCCAAAAATGAATATTGTGCAACAAGATCATAACATCCACTAGCAATTGACACCATACTCCACATGTGCATTAACAATACTAATATGTCAAGTAGTAGCAGAAAATGTATCCACATCATCATTAAATCCATCAACCATAAATAATAGTGCATCATCAATTTAAAAACATGGGCAACACATCAATAGGTAGCAACAATATATAAAATCACGACTCATCCACATGAGTGCACAATATCTCATCCATCCAACATGCATCAAATATTATGAGCAACAATAATGTAAATCATCATCTCTTAACCAAGTAAATGCATACTATAGGCAATAACATATTCTCTTCATTCATCTACAACACATGAATCATCCATCTAATACATATCAACAATATGCATGATTCATCTAGAAATGAAAACATAAGCAATAGTGTGCATAATCTAGATGAGCTATCTTCAACACATCATTTGATCTCCTTGAAAGAAACTATATGCATGACAATACATGAATATGACCGTGCAACCATATTATCTCATCCAATATGCAATGTGTGGTAACAACAACAAAAATCTTCCTGAACACAATGCTAACACATTCCAAGTCCATTTGGAAGCATAAATTCTCCCCCTGAATGTGTGATCCCTCATGACACCTAGACAATGCATGGATGTCATATCATCATTAGCATCAATAAAACGAAAACATATAGTTACTCCAAAATAATCAACAAATGTACATGGATGATCCAACTAAAAACACACTAGAATAGAAATGAGAAAAAATGAAAATAATGCTTCAAACCTTGAGGACGCCCCTGAACACATGCATCTCTAAAAATGCAGATTTATATTCTCATACAATTTTCCATATGGCTACACAATTAAAAATTTACATGCAACTCATAATGCAACCATATTTTCCCCCTGAGACCAATCAGGCCTCAATTTTTGGTGGAATATCCTTTCTTCTCTTTTCTACTCCAAACTTTTATCTAATGATCCTTCTTCTTCTTATGAATTTGGATTTGCATAATCTCCTCTCTTTGGTTGGATCTCCTAAAGTACATGGGAAAATTGCAATATTTGGCCTTATGACCAATATTTTCACATAGAAAACATCAAATGTGACCAAGGAATGAAGGAATAGGCTGATGTATTCTATTTAAATAATTTGGATTCCTTGCATGTGCCCTGTAGTCAATAGCCCTATCGAAAAAATCATTGCATTAGAAACAATAACCATAAAATGGACTATTATACCTGAAAGATGTAGGTTTCCTTTGCATGCATGCCCGAGATTGCATCTCCTTTGGTTGCTCCTTTTTGATGAGAGAGTTTGATCTCTCCATTTCTACAACTTGCTGCTATGTGACCATGAACTCCACAACTATAACATTTCCCAATTCTATTCTTCTTCTTTGATATCATTCTATTCTTTTGTTGCTTCTTGCATGGATAATTGATCTCATTACTTTTGCTACATCTATGTGCTCCAACAATTTCAAGTTTTCTTGTTGACGCTTGAGCACTAGATATGAGTCTCTCAAATTCTTCTCTTGCAGAAATTGCTTCAAACCTTGATTTCTGGGACTTATATTCTAGCTCATTTTAATGCTTCCTCATTCCAATCTCAATGTTCATTCTTCTTCCATCTAAAATTTCAGATCTGAAATTTCTTCCTTGAATGCACACTCCTTTTCATCACAAATTAGCAACAGCTTCCATTGATCTTTATTTTCTGCCATAAGCCTTTGAATCTCAGATTCTAGTGCCTTCAATTTGGATTTATTATCATCTTTGGAATCACTAGAGATCTCATATAATTCTTGTGAGGAGGATTGATTTGTTACTGAAATAAATGTAGAATCCTTTGCAATAAAGGACGGTGATATATAGCTCGAATTGTGATGCCAAGGAATCTTCTCCTGGTCTTGCTGGATTTCCTATGCGGACACTTTGTTGCATAGTATCCATATTAATTATTGGCTTGTAGGGGCCTGACCCAGGTTTAAAGGTGATTTTAGCCAAACAAATCCTGGTACTACTGGCCCTTTTGGCAACAGTCCGCGGAGCGTGGACTGAGGTCTCACCCGAAGTAGTATGGGAGGGTGCTAGAACCAGGTTTCTGCACCCTAGAGATGTTTGATGATCTTAGGTGGTCTGCGGTTTGACCCTGTGCACACGCCGTTACACGCACCTATCTATACCTCATAGCCTGTGATGTTGTCCTCGCGCAACCCTACCCGAGGCCCGAATAGTGTTATTACCCAAGTCCTTGCTATTACCCTGATATTAGTTGTGCAATTTAGCTTATCTGTATGTGTCTAGTTATACTTAACAGTGTTCAATATTCATATACGTGCGCACGATAAATAAAACAGTATAATTGCATATAATATCAAATAGGAAATAACTCAAGAACAGATACACAAGATTTGGAATCAAACTTCTCTTGATTATTCTTCTTCCTTGGTTATAGACTTGACTCCGCCCTGTGCACTCAGTTGCAGGGCTCCGTGCACTCAGCTACGGACTCTACTAGGCCTCTGCAGATCCCATGGTCCGCTGACCATGGGTAGGTTGACATTACATTCAAAACTTAGGGTGGACAACCCTATGACTCTGACATACAATTTGCACTCCGCGCTCGCACTTCGTGGATATTTACAATAATATTATTCAAAACTTTGGGCTTTGAGCCCCAAAACATGCTGTGGGGGATTCCATGACCAACAGGCCCCCAACACAAACATCATGACTCATCCTCAAGTCACTCTATTGGCGTGGCAATCTTGCGCGGAGTCCCTCTAGTTGGTCCTAAACGGTTTGGATGTCAACAACGCACTGAGTTGTTGCCTACTGACCCTGCCACATTCTTGCTTCCGAACCCTCTCTTTCTGGCATGTTGTACTGCATCTGTGCTTGCATTCCTTGAATCTATGCGAGCTTTCCTTCAATATCCACCGTGATTGTGAAGGCTTCATTGATCCATGGTTGGATGTGTGCTTTTAGAACTGCTTCCTTGTGGCGCACCGCATCCACCTGCTCTTTTAATGCCTTGGCTTGCTGCATCCTTGCAAGCCATTGAGTAAGGACTACTGACTATGCAGTCCCTATGATGTTATCATATTGTTGCTAGAGTTCACGTGCCTCGGTCTCCAACCGTTGGATGTTGGGGTTCTCTTGTAACGTAGTGAGGACCTCAAGCACCTGCTCCAACATGTTGGTACAGTCGCAGACTACATGTCCAATCTCTTACATCCCTACTGCAATAGTGCTGGTGCCCTGCTCTCTGACCTCTGGGGGAGTGGAAGGCTGCACCTTCAATCGCAGCTCAACAATCTGAAGGTTCAACTTCATTTGAACCTTTGTGATATCTTCAGACGTGTCGCAGACTCCACTTGCCAGACTATGGATCCACACTTCTATCGACAGATCTGCTGCGATAGCCAGCTCTGGGACACATCGGCAAGCGTCATCTACCGTTTCTACCAACCTTTGGTTCTGTGACACCAACTCATCACATTGTAAGCTAAGCTATTCTATATTAATCTTCTGCTCTCTTAGAACCTGGATCGCGCGGCTCTCTTTGGCGCTGAGTTATGTGGTTATCCCATCTTGCAGCTGATAGAGTGTGTCGAGGGGGAGGGTGACCAAATTAAGGCCATTTCCTTTCATCATATTGAGCATTACCTGATCCATCGTGTTCTCTAAGACTAGCGCTCTGTCTAGCAATGCTATTGTATTTTCCATCTTCGCGCATAACATTTGCTCTGCTGCTATCGTGCCTGCTGCGACGTGGGTAGACAAGGTCCGTTCCTGTGGGGGCCGCACCTGTAACTCCTACAGCTGCGCCCTTAGGGCCCTCAACACAGCCTACTGCTCCATCATAAATTCTTGGAGTGCTTCACCAGTGACATCGTGAACGATTTCACCGATGTCATGGAGATCACCTTCAGTCAAGGTGATTGGGTCAATGGCCAGCTTCGAAGCCTTAACCATTTTCCTTGGACCCGTACTTTCTCCGATGTGAGGCCATTTAAGTTGTGTGGACGCGGTCCCTGGGTCCGCGCTTCTCTCTGTGATTTCACTGTCCTCTGCCTCCTGTCCTGAGGACGTTGCTTGACCCTCCTCTGTTGCTGCCGCTATTGTCTGCGCTACTACTGCTGCTTCTATGGCCTTCTTTTCCTACATGGCTTTCTATGCCGCTTCGCGTACTGCACTTACCTCTGCTACCGCTTTTTCATTTCACCGTCTTTCGTCTAGTTGGGTGACGTGCAACTTGGATTCGTGCTTCTGTTTCTATGCTGCTGCTTTCTCTAACTCAGCCAAATCTGGGGCGCGCCACTCGGGTGGCCATGTCTCCAATACTGTGAAGATTGCATCATCAGTGGCTACAAATGGTAGCTTGGTCCACTACTGTGCCAAATCCTTTCACACTCGGATGTATATATTGTGCATATCCACCTTGAAATCTGCAAAACTTTGCAGACTATTGTGCACTGTTGGTGACAGGTGCGGCCTCCTATTAATCCACATTCGGGTGCTCGCCTCCATGAGCACCCAGAAAATCTTGGTATCGCGAATCTGTTTCGCGTCCTTGGTGGCCCAAAGCGAAGCGTACTTTGTGGGCTCTGGTAGGTCTCAGTCAATGCTCGAGAACTGACTATCCTCCGGTAGTTCCCCTGCTACCAGCAAGATGGATAAGAGTAACCACGCGTAGTGGAAGGTCTTACCCTGCTCCTGGGCCTCGTGACAGTTGAGTAAGAACTCCTCACAGAGGAACTCAGCCTAGTTGAAGTGAGCCCCCTTCAAGCATTGTTTAGCCAATGCGACCATCGGCGTTGGTACCTCATCGGTGCAACATTTTCTCATCACCTTACCGGCCAGGAGTTGAGTGGATACGCACACCTGCTTATCCTTGATGCTGGAGATGGCGTAGCCCCACTTCTTTTTCTCCAGCTTGTACTTGGCCTTCAGGGCCTCTGCGAGAGCCAAATCACTGCTTTTCCTGGCTATCATTGCAGGGTCCTTTCCCTTACAGGGAAGTCGAGAAATTTGGTGGATGAGATCTGCCATGATGGGAATAGGCTCCTCCAGCCATAAGTATCCATCATGCACTCGGCAGAGCAGCTACCTAATGATGAAAATGGTGATGGGTGCGCAGTGGAAATGTGGTATCCATAACGGATGCAACAACCCGGCCTTTTCCACACCGCACAACCATTTTCGTGGCTCTAATGTCATCATCGGCCCCTTCGTATTTTGCTTCATCAAGTTTACCGTCTCCAAGTGCGGGAACTTCTCACTGTTCGCGAGGTCCCAATCCTCAAATTTCATTGTGGGCACGTGGCCTAGATGTGAGCCCTCAAAGACAATTCCATCGAGGAGGAGCGGGGTCTAGAGCGCGCTCTTCATTGCATCTATATCCTTCGGTACTTTGGTTTTCCCCTTCTATGGAGGGACATATGCAGGAAATTTTGCTGCGAAGCGCAGCGGTTGGATGTCTTCCTCCACATCTTCTTCTTCTTCTACAGTGACAATTAGGGCCTACAGGTCTTCTTCCTCCTCGTCCGTCTCAATTGTAACTATCTTCCCTTTTTCCTCCATTGATAACTTACTGTGTCGTGATTCCTTGGGGACATGCATACTGGTCCCATTGTCTACTTATCCTTCTTCGGCCATGACGTCCGCGATGATTTGGGGATCTCTGTGACCACCCCAGCGCCCTCAGGAACATCCTGCACCATGGGGGTCTCTTCAGCTTCACTGGCGGTTCCTTCCTCAATGCCCAACCCATCCTTAGTGGTCGTCATCATTTCTACACTATTTGTTGCTGTCTGCGAACTCAGCGGCTCTATTCTTGCTCGACTCTCAACACTCTGTGCTCTGCTCAACTGCTCAATTCTCAAATGACCAAGGTGTTGTTCGCTAGCTAGACCTTGGAGTTTTATAACGACTTTTGAATTCAAATTCGACCATTCCCCACAATTTCGGGCCATCAATGCTGTCTTTGCGACAAATTTTCCCAAATCTTGCCCATAAATCGTGTCTTAAATGCCTGCCGCCCACTCCATTTGGCCTCAAATCGGAAATCTCGTCATGAACAATGACACCAACGGTCACTTTCTAGCCGACCTACATGGTAGCACAACCCCTCATGCGTGGTCACGAACCCTGTGACATTCTGCTCTTGCGCGCACTTCCCAGAGCGCGCAACTCCTTGGTAGAATAATTTATAGTCCCATGCTCCCTTTCAATTGCCTAGAGCGCTAAGACTATGCTTCCTACGGCTAGTCAGGTGGTCGCACCACCTCTGCAGGCCTCCATCTCACCCTCTAGTATATTCCGTAGAAAATCCTCATCTGTCATTGTGGCGATTGGCACCACGCGCTCTACTACTTGCAATGCGCTTCCCTAATTACTACATTTGGTGATATGCGGTCCTAGCCATGGCAGCAGTTTAACTAATTCCTGACGATAGTCCTCTAAATCATTCGAATGATTGTACACACCTTGCCTTGATATCCTTGGCCTGTTGACATAAAATTCTCCCTTTATTTCATTTTCCAGTCTCTTGACCTCTAGGTCCATTAAAATGGCTTTCTTCCTTAACCGTACCTGGTCCTTTTCAAGCTCGCGAAGTCTAAAGTTTCCCTGTCGAATTGCTTTCTAAAGTCTTCTATGTTCTACTTCGGTTAGCTCTGTGATTTCTTCGGCCGAGGCTTTGCGTATAGTTAGATCTATGGGTGTTGTTACGTTCGGACTCGGCTTTGTAGGCTCCTCACAGCTTACAGTCCCTGCTTCATACCACAGTTTTGGGATTGCTTTCACTGTCAAGGTTTTGCACATGGTCCTATAAGCCCATCGAACCACTGGTATGCGCAGGTCCCAGCCAATGCATTCCACATGGTGGACCCTGTTCAACACTTCGTACACTGTGTCAAAGGTTTCACTATGGATAATATTTCGTGAGCTTCATCTTCCCTGCTTCCGCTTGTTGTTCCGATTTACAATCACGAGAGCAGTGCGCGTTCGTGGGGGCTGTGTACCATATGTCTGTATCCATCTGGAAAGGTGGGTGTGCAAGATATTTTTCCCCTCAAACCTGGCTCTCATCAGTGGATGTGGTTTTCCAAGGCGTATAAGCATCATCCTTCTGCATCCGTGCCAATCCTTAAACCTCTACTGGTGCGTACCCGTGGTGTAGTGCTCAGTGCCCATTTCAGAGCATCGAACCGCTGTTGTTCTGGTACTTCGTTTTCAAATTTGTTTAGAAATTCCTCCACTGATGTCAATCCATCATATATGGGCATATCCCTTGCTTCTATTGCTACACAGCATAATGACCTTATCATCATATTGCAATTTAGTGTGGTTATCTCGTGTAGCCAATTCTGCCGTCGTTCTACTTCCTCGTCCGAATCCGAAGTGCAGGAGCTATCGCACTCCCAGGAAATCCTACCATCGGCTGTCGGATTCACCCAATCCTACTCTCGTGTGGTTATCTTGTAGATACAATCAAGATCGTCATCACTATCGTCGTCGTTCATTGGTTTTGTATATCATGCTCCTTCGGCAGGATCTAGCGGTACTACTATGCGTAGTGACTTTTCCTCAAAAATAATTTTGCGGTTCTTCAGGTTTATGACTCTGTTCATATCAGTGGCCCAGTCTATGCCTAGTAGCATGGGATAGGGATTACTATCGTCAAAAATTTCTATCACTTCGAAATCCGCCAAAGCGCTCTCGCCTTCAGTATCGACCGTTACTCCTTGCAGTCTCCCCATGGGTAAGATATTATGTTGGTTCGCCATTCATAATTGAATGGAACACCACTACAACGCGAGCCTACCCATGCACTCCCATGTTTGTTTTGGTAGTACATTCACGTTTGATCCTAGATCCAGAATTAATTGATCCATTTCATATTCTCTTATTTGCGTAGTCAACCTCATTTCCCTTCCTGTACGCAGTGCATGCTTTCCAAATTTCTAGACCACGTGCAGATCTTCTGACCCCGCACACCTAGTGATAAGTTATTGTAGTCCTTTCACAGCCCTGCTGTCGCGTAACAACTTCATACATGTCTCCAGAAAGGTAGTGAGCATTGAAGGATCCATCTCTGGGTCTAGTTGATCCTTACTACCTGAAGTGGAGGCCTCTATGAAGCTCTTCTTAGCTTCCATAAATGTCTCCTTCGCGTGTTCCAAATCGAATTCAGGTTCCCTTGCAGGAGCCTTGCGAACCCACACACTTTCTTTAGGTTGCTTACCTTTGTCAGCTCTTATTGCGATACCGCTCCGAAGCACAATGTTCACATTCGGGTCCTCTTCGCGCATCTCAGATCTCATCATTTGTAGATTCTGAGTTGGGGGAGGCTGGATTATTCCCTTATCGCGCAGCCTTGCTATCAGGGTAAGGCAATCCTCTGTCTCATGGTTGAACTGAGTACAATATAAACATGATGTTCTTTTCGGATTTGTACAGTTGTAGGCACAATGTCCTAGCCCTCTGCAATTGTAACAAATCAACTGTCCGCGACCTCTCCCTGGTCCCATTCCACCTCGACCTTAGTCGCGCCCCTGAAATCTAGCATGTGCCAATCCTGTATTTTGATCGAGGGCTTGGGTTTCAGTCTGCACCCTATTGGTATGGGTTCGATCTATCATTAGCTCATAGCTTCTGCATATGCACTCATCATGACCTACCGACCTTCAGAAATTACAGAACAATTATTGGGATGTCTGCGTATACTTCTGTAGTAGATGACAATTGTCTGTAGCATGTTTTCCTCCTATCTGATAGATCGTGCACCATAATGTAGGTGCTACGCTCGGACTTGCTTGTGCCTCTGGTCTCAATGGCATCGGCCCTCCTACTGCCAAATAGTTCGCGAAGACGGGACAATGATCCTTATCATGTCCCTGTCCCTTGCATTTGATGCACCATACTTCTTCGCACACCTTTGGGTGAGTCGTCTTGTCCTGTTTTAAACTCCTTATTTCCAGGCATAAATTTTTCAGTTTCACGTGGATTTGTTGAACTCCTAGACTAGGATCTTGTATAGGGGTCTCATGCAGTCTCATTGAAATCTCCAATGCTTCAGCCTGGGTGGATAACTTCTGCTGTGAGAGCGTCATTCTTAGGTGCGGCGTTAGGGACACTACAAACCATGCGCAGTGTTGTGCATTCGTTAAGGTCATGTTGGCTTCACGAATCATTCCATTCAGACTCTGATCCAGTTCCTAGGGAGTCTCGCCTGGAAGCATCGTGATTTCCTTAAACCCAATAATCGACTGTGTCTCTGATTTTGGCCTACTAAACTCCCTGTTCAGTGCGGCTTGGATTTCTGCGATCCCTGTGTTTGGATTGTCATTAGAATGTTTAATGTAACATGTCAGCGCATGGTCCTGCAACGCACTCACTAGTGGTGCCTTCTTTATTTTTTGGTCCGCTACTTCGTGTGCTTCCTATTACACAGTAATTTGTCACCGTCCATATTACCCCTTCACCTGCACCTTGGAGGACTTATTCCGGGACCTGTGAGAAGTGACATAACCTGAAAACACCTGCATTGTATCCCCTTGAGTATGTACTTCATATGCCCTGAAGACACCTTCTGAAAAATACCCATAAAAGTAGCCCTTTTTCCATTGGCACTGTTCCACATTGTATCACTCACGCCAATGCGGGAAATCCTCCAAAGAGGGCGTGCCAGCTGGCGCTCTGTCTTAGAGTCACACTCGCGCCAGCCCAGTTGGGTAAAGTTTTTAACAAACCAACTTGTGAAGGTTCTTTCTAACCTATTCATGAACCGATTCCAGTTTGAGTTAGTTCAGTTGGGCTTCGAATATCCATAGAAGGGAAGTAGTTCTCCACCTCTCTTGGAAGCTTCCTAATGATAAGGCCAATCCCATGAATCTTGTGGATGATCCTATCTCCTTCTCCTCTCTCTATATAAGCTTGTCCTTTTGCCTTTGACAAGTTAGTTAGTAATTCTACTCTTCAAGCTCCAAATTCTAAGTCCCAAAATCTGAGAATTGCTAAGCTCATGCTACAAGAGGCCTTCTTCATCCCCATAAGGCTACATCTTTAATGAGGAGATCCTTGTCCAAGTAACCAAGGAGAGAGAGGCTTGTTCCCCATTTCCCAACAAGCTTTGCAAGGCATGTGTTGCTGATCACCCAGCCAAAGGAGGATTTGATGTCAAAACTTGGTTGTATTCTTCTTTGTTTATCAATAATAATAGACGACTATCATTATGGTTCCACTCTTATTGTCTTTATAATGATGTTTGAGTTATATCCTTTCTAACTGATATATAGTTGCATCTCTTGGATTTTATGCTTGTACTTGTGTTGTTCTTTGCATGTGCAGGTGTCTGTTCACGAGGATCGTGGGGATTGTGACCAGCTAGAGCGAAAGAACGGGAGCGACGACTCTTCTACAACTATTAGCGTTGGATTCGAGGTAGGCCCTCATCATCAGTCTTTAATTTGCAATTAGGAACCTACATGTTAGCGTTGTTTGATTGTTGCTAGACCCCATTTAGGCTAGTGGGATCGCCTCTGTCCACAGAGGGGATTTACCTACACAACAATTTGGCGACTCCGCTGGGGAGTTGGCTTTTGCCTTGTTGCTTGTTTTGTCTTGTTGTTTGATTTGTAAACTTTAGACGGAGCCTGAAGTACGGCTAGATAGCCTTCAAAACACTAT
Source organism: Pinus taeda (assembly GCA_000404065.3). Classification (NCBI taxonomy): domain Eukaryota; kingdom Viridiplantae; phylum Streptophyta; class Pinopsida; order Pinales; family Pinaceae; genus Pinus; species Pinus taeda. The sequence continues at coordinate 12,206 of APFE030412560.1, forward strand.
TGCTTTGCATTAACAAAGTAGATCAACACCACTTCAGTCCATCTCCGGTTCGGTTTACGAACTGAACGGCTTGGAACTTGCCTTGTTTATTGGTTATTTCCTGGTTTCTCCTGCTTGATTAGCTTTCTGGGTTGAATCCCTGTTTTGCCTCTTGCCTCTTGGTGTACCTAGGTACTATTGATTTGGCCTTGGCTCTTTTGTTTTTATTTTTCCATAGCAAACTCGGGTGGCGCTAGTTTATAGCGTTACAATCATGCTAGTTGGCGCAATTTGCACATTTACAACCCGCGCCAATCCCTGAAAGGTGCTTGTTACAGCCTGACAGTCGCGCCAGGCCTGGAAACTTTTGAAGTTTGCTTGGCTATGAGCCTTTTGAGTTTGGTTTTTGTCCTGGGTATCCTTTTCAAACTACCTGAGTGTGTTGGAGTGTGATTTGACTGGCTTTGATCGTTACCCTGTGGGTGTTTGCTTTTTTCTATCGATTTCGCATTTCTAGCCCTAGGGCATCTAGTGGCGTTGTGTGTCGAGCCTTCCTTAGGTGTTTTGATCTTTTTGTGGTCCATTAAACTCTTTGTTTGCTCCCTTGCACTTGTTTGGTAGTTGTGAATCATTTTGTTGCGTTATTTGGGTGACTTGCTCTGTCTTCACTTGAATTCTGCTTCATCTCACTTTGAGCCTAGATCACACGGCTCACTGTTGTCTTTGGGATCTTTCTTGTTTCTTGGAAGCTTGATTTGTGATTCAAGGAACTGAAAGTGCTTGTATTGAATAGAAATTGTTAGTTGTTATTTCTCAAAGTTGTTTAGTGCATTTTTCCATTATCGAAAAAAAAAAATCTCTTTTGCTTTGAACTAGTGATTAGTGATCTTAAAGAAAAGTTTGTTAATTTGCATTAGCTGCATTAGGGAAATTCTTTATTGTTTTGTGATCATTTCATTTGCGTGAAATCTCTTGAACCCTTTCGTAATTAGCCTTCATCGAATGAAATGACATGTTTTGGCATATAGATTGCATTTAGGGAATTTTGAGAGATTACATACGGTGGGACCTGAAAACCGAAACTTAACACAAGATCAACTTTAAAATAAACCGAATGAATCTAACAATGCATTGGAACATAACGCTCACATTCTAGAGGTCTAGGCTAGAGACGTGCTCCAGCATTGTTAAACCTAGTCACTTTTGTTTCCACTGAAGGTTGGGTGATTCCTGCTTTTGTGACTCAATTGTGGTCTAGTACGGACTTGTGCTCCCATGTGCCGTCGAGTATATGGGGAGACTCCACTAGGTTATCATCCTTGATCCACAGGAAGCCGTGTCTACCGCCTTACAGCCTGTAATGCACCGAACACATCATTCGGGAAGATTGACTGCCATATGGAAAGTCCTTGGTTTTCATATGATTGCTAAGGTGTATATGCAGTTTTATGGATTGTCTGGTAAACCCCTTGCCTAGTTCTCCAGAGTAGTCACTTTTCGATCCTTTTTGGACTCCCTAAAAGAAAACGCTCACCTGAGCATTTGTCAATTCGGGCTCATTAAACATTCGAAGGCGACTAGAGTCATCTTTTGGTCCTTTTCTTGACTCTTTAAAGATGAAAAGGTCAAGTTATGTCCTTGTGTCTTAAAATTTATTCGCCCGCGATCACATGCCCCGTTAGATTTTTTTTGTTGACCGTTTGATTCTGTGTCTTGACTCTTTTTTCAGCCCCATGTGCAATATTCAGTCTTTGATGGCAACTTTTCCAGAGTTCACCAACCCAGGAATCCCCTTTGACAGGAATCCTGGTCACTTTCCTCCTTTTGGGAAGGTTGGTGCTCCTTACATGGAAACGTTGTCCCTTCTTCGGTTAACTGTTGGGTTGCCTGTTTGGTTTTTCTCAACCTCTGTGATCCCTAATGTCTCAAGTATTGGTCAATCAGTTCCTCCACTTGAACAACATCATGTTGATTCCAAGGTGGACCTCTCCCCTTCTTCGCCTGTTTCTACGTCCTCGTCTTCTACTTCGCCTGGTGAAAGTCTGGATTCAAGTAACCAGGTGGCTAAGAAGAAGAAGGAGAAGACGGAGAAGAAGAAGTCTCATAAGCGAGAGGCCAAAAGTGCAGCTCTTGCCCCGAGTACACCTCAGGTCAGGCCACCTTCTGCTCCTCCGCGGAAGGTCAAGTTTCCTTGTAAATTGTGCAAGGATGACCATCTTCTTCGTGATTGTCCTAGCCTTCCCAGAATCTTAGAAGTATGGTCTCGCGATCCGACCTTCCCCTCATCGTCCTCTGAAGCTCATGGCGATGCTACCCTACCAACTGGCAATGGTAAGAAGAAAGGGAATATTCGATTCCCCTGTAGGCTATGTGAAGGCAACCATCTCCTTCACCTTTGTCTGCTCATGGATAAAGCTTCCGCTGTTTTGGAAAGTCTTACAGCTTCTTCACCCCAGCTCCCCGTTGGTTATCAGAGGCTCTCTTCAGATCCTCTCCCTGTCGACAAAGAGATTGACTCAAATTCTTCTCTTGTCCATCCTCTTTCCGAACCTGGCTGTGCTAAGCCTGTTCCAGACCAACCATTGGTTGGAAAGAGTGTCGACTCGGGTTCACCACCCATCGATCACTCTGTTTCGGAGGAGCGTCATGCTCATGTTCTTCTCGTCTCATCAGATTCTCCTGAGTCCGAAAACGACTCTGTTATCCCAGCTGATCCCGAGAGTCCTTCTTCGGTTCCTATAGAGCAGGGGGGCAATCATACGATTCCCCCACCGAGTAGCTCAATCGTTTCCTTCGACTGGAGTCACCTGACTGCTTTCCGCCTTCCATCCCATGTGCCTTTCCAGATTACAGTACATGCCTATGATAAGGCAGTACCTGGCA